>VIEB01000165.1:309799-351754 GCA_006547085.1 Malus baccata
TCCCATTGAGGGAGGGCCGGTTTTTAGAGAGGGAAAGGGAGTGGAGATAAGTCCACAAAAATTTGGAAAATTTTTCAACAATTTCATAAAGCCTTGCAAGTGGTTTTTGGTTGGTGTAAATCATAAAACCATGCATGTGGTGTGTAAGGTGTGTAAGGTGTGTAAGTCTTACACACCCATCACAATTTCTATCACCTTTCAAAATAAATGTTTTGGTGATAGAAAATTCACATCAACCAACACAAAACAAAGACTTTATGAAATTAACCAAAACTTTGAATCAAAACACAAACCTTTTTGTTCTTGGCAAAAATGTCAAGAACAATGAAGAACACTCATGGAAAAACTCAAAATTTTCCATGAACATTTTTCACCCAAAAACATCCCAAACCCATTTTAACTTAAGGGAAATAACATATAACCAAACTAGGGTACATAGGAGTTCCAAAAGTCACCTTAAAACATTTTTAACAAGTCAAACAAGAACCCAAAAATCCACCCTTTGGATTTGGCCGAAAATCCCCAAAGTCATGGCACCAAATTTTAGCTTCAATATTCATGCTCATATGAACTACATCTACAACATTTGAGATGGCAAATTTTCTAATAAAATTTACATTCAAAGAAACAAGAATAAAAACTTTTAAATCACAAACTATGAACTACAAAACCCAAAAGGATTCACCAACTACTAGACCTAGGCTCTGATACCACTTGAAGGATTATTTTGTGAAAACATGTTCATTTAAGCAACATCTATAGCATGCTATTAACAATTAAAAGGCGGATTCATGCTAGCATGCACTTAAAAACAAAACATTAACCAAGAAATTCAAAGCCTAGTAGATTGGTGAACCAATATTCAACTCAAATCAAAGTGAGTTGAGAAATATATACCTTTGTAGATTCCTCTTTGCATAAGCAAAGGCTAATAACCCAAAGAGAGGGCCTTCATTCCTTGCATCTAAAATCTATGGATTTGGATGGAAGAATAGGTTTCTCCAAGTTCCCAAAATTGAGAACCTCTAAGTATCTTCACCAAGGTTAGATTGGAGAAGAAATGAGTGATCTTGGAGTAGTGGGATTGCTAGATGCACCCCCCAAGGAGGCCGGCCTCTTTAGAGAGAAAAATGAGAGACATGTTCTCTCCAATTTTCTCCAAAAGAAACCCTAAAATGAATTTTGGCTATAAAGTCATATTTATACCTTTATTCATTTGAGTGGCAAACTTGTAAATAAGTCCAAGTTCACTACCCTCCTCTAAATGGCCGGCCATAGGGTTTTGTTTGGGCTTTTGGGCCTTTGTGAATTAAGTTGTCATACAAATTAAGTCAATGGACTTGACGTTCGAAGCCCATTGGGCCTTGAGGCCCAAAACTTTCCCGAGGTCTTTAACGAACTTATTCGTTTGATTAATTAACATATTAATTAATCATTGCCATAAATAATTAAACCATTTAATTATTCTTACTCATCTCCATTGTTTCTTCAATCTCCGCCTTACACGGTGTACGATCCATTAGATTCCTTTTAGCGAGGCAGTGGGCGATTCAAACTCTTTCAAATCGATTGTGAATTGAAACTTACTTTCAATTCTCCCTTTAGTGATTATACACGTTTAGGGCTTCCACAAACCAAGAGTGACACCTAGCAGCATATCATGGTTACCCAAGCTAATCAGAAGAGGTAGAGAACCTATTCAGTTTAGGATTACAAATGCAATACGGTATTTCTCTAATACAATACTCTTGACCACATTGTTTGGTTTGATAGTTTAGTTTATTCATGTCTACTATCCGATGTGATTCGTTTGCTTATATGATTACCTTGAATGAGATTTGGAACGCTTTCCCAAATCTCATTCATACTCTGGCCAGAGGTTATAAATCATATCATAGAGTATTCTCCCTCAAACAGTTTGAAGGTTAGAGATCCCTTGTTGCGCATTCACTTGCCTCCATGGCTAAGTGGCTTAACCCCAACGATGTCGTGGACACCCCGATGGGGTGACTTTAACATAATCAAAGATTAAGGACTTAACCACAAGACAACGACGATGCCTCAGGTCAAAGGACTACTTTGCATTATCCCAACTATGAGTTCTCATGTGACATGAATATGAGAACTCTTCGTTGATCGTGTTCAGTGAACTCATTCTGTATTGAGCACCTACATACTTGTCTTGATGTCACACACACCAATGACTCGAGACTAGTCACTCTCCTTGAGAGAAGACACAGTACGTACTGATCTTAACGGACTGTCAATGCCCAATTGGCAATCCTATGATCAGGAACGTTTAGGATGTGTCTATGAAAGAATGGTCTCATGAATCTAACTTCTTTAGATCGCATTCTCCCAACCACATATTCCTTGGACTTTATCGTTTAAGCATATAACATTTATATGAGACGGCTCAAACAATAATCTTTGCCCTTTATAGTTAAACTAGATTAGTTTAACATGTGAAATGTCCGTAAAGTATCATCATATGATTGGTTTTAGGGCACATTTCCAACAATCGATGAGGTAAGACTTCATACTTTTTCATTGTTTAGTCAATTTCAACAACACCATTATGCAATCGATTGATATCTAGATAAATATTTTCAATTTATTTGCTTATTATATATATTTTAACGACATCGGCGTGCCGATAGTTGCGTTATGAATGATATCCTTTGAAAAAAGTATGATTGATGATGCGTAACCATATCTAATTGGTTTTCCATGAACAAAGTATGGTTGTGAAGAATGTGGGTGTATGTAGAAAATATGGGGTGTATGTTGAGAGCGTGGTGTGTGAGTGTATTATGAGAAATTATGTAGGTGTATTGTTAAGATAAATTTTATGGAAAGGCAAATGTGGGGTGTATTAAGTATATGTGGTGTATTTAACAATATGTGCGATGTTAATAAAACAATCCTTTGGTTAATCATGATTTCTATTTTATTTTGGGTGGTGTTGTTGATACACTTCTTTTTACCTGACATGCCCTCCTCAATTTCCGGTCGTCGGATCGAAAGAGTTAAAGAAGATCATAGATAGAATTTAAAAAAAAATGTGTGGGAGTTAAAAGTAGTGTGTGGATAGCATCACCCGTTATTTTTTTTAACACAAAGATTGCTGTTAGATTTTGGTCCAATAATTTTTATAACCAATTTTGGTTGAACCTTTAAGTGTGCTTGAAAATTTATAAATAATAGATAAATAGCTCTATACATGCTCGTCTCTATAACCAAGCATTCTGGGCAAAAAATTTGACCCAAAAAAAAAAAACATTCGGAGCAAAAAGTAACTCCCAAATTGGAATTGTGCGTAATTTTTTTCCATATCCTCTTCATTTTAGTTAAAAAATAAAAAGTCTCGTAGGAGATGCTTTAATATTTTATATACATTATTTGACAAGTACCTCAATAGTTTGGAGTTCGTGGAGAGAAAAAGGAAAGTAGAAAAATTCCACGAGTACTTGGAGTAGGAAATATGATTGAAGTAGTAGAAGAACCTTCAAAAGAACTCAGAAATTAATCGAATTAAAAAAAGAACTGAAGTACCTTTGGAGATTGGAATTTTGAATACTCTCTTTTTTGGTTTTTCCGATGGTTATTCAACATTAGGAGGCGGCCTAGCTAACAAAATTTGTGGAAAGTAGCAAAGTAGCATCGACTAAGAAAAAGGTACATGCAAAGTAGCAAACACCTTTAATTTCCTTGTTCTTTTTTACCTTTCTAGGTAACATACATGTCTTCTTTCCATGTAAGTCTTAGCTCACCTTTGGCAGGCATATCTAGTGCAATGCGATAAATTACAACGTGATACCCTCCACAAATTCAATATGTTCTTTAATTAATTGATTGGGGGATTAGATCCTTTTTTGTTCGTTAACAATATAACCACTCAATTATCCTAATCAGTAGAACTCAACGATTTAGTAGTGATATTATTTTTACTCACTGATAAGTAAAAGGTCTTAGGTTCAGTTCTCGCCAAAGACGAATTTGAACCATATTATTGCTAACCTATTATGAAACTTAGCCCATTATTCCACCCTTTTGGTGTAAATAAAGTTGATTTGTTCAAGAAAACAAAAACCTCGCTTAGTTCCCGAAACATAGCATTATATGCAATGATTTTTTGCTATTAAGAAATTGGACGCTATATATAAAACCTAGACCCGACAAGTTCCTTTATAATGCCCTTGAAAGCCTGGAAGAAGTCAAGTTATGTCGATGATAATTTATTTTGTAATATATATATTAGTTTTCATATAATTTTCTTGCACATATAATAAACGTGCAACGGAGTTCTTGGATGACCAAATTAAACATTTTTATTCGTATTCATCCTACTTTTCAGTACTGATCACAACGGACTATAAATTACTAACATAATTCAGACCTCACCTCAAACATACCCCGCAAGCCAAAAACAAAAGCTCTCTCGGCTCTACTCCTAAATGGCCAAGGTTCATCCTCTCTTAACAAGCAATAGTAGTGATCGTGATGATGCTTCATGTTCTAATAATAGGTATATGACATCAAAGAGAGAAACATTCACTATATGGATGAAATCTCTTGTGATGCAAGGAAACGGATGCACCACTTTTGATGAAAATGGTGAAGTCGTTTATCGCATAGATAACTACGACAACAAGCACAGCAACGAAGTTTATCTCATGGATCTTCGCGGCAAGCTTCTCTTCACTGTTTGTGAGAAGAAAGTTTTCAGTTTCCGAAGATGGGAGGGCTACAGAAGCAACAATATTGGTGCCAATAAGCCATTGTTTCGAGTGAAAAAATGTTTTAGATCAATTCTTGGAAATAAGGAATCTTCATACCAAGTAACGATGAGATCTGATAGCAATTGCTACAGTTTAGAGCGTTTGAATGGCAAATCAACAGCTTTCAGAATTATGGATAACAATGGAAGAGTTGTAGCAGAGGCTAAGAGAAAGCAGTCGAGTTCAGGAGTAGTTTTTGGAGATGATGTCCTTACATTGGTAGTGGAGCCTCATGTGGATCATTCCTTTATCATGGCTCTTGTCACTGTTTATGGCTTGATAAGAAATCAACTATGACTCGTACATGAGTGGAATCAATTCATGAGTTTCTTTTGACCAGTTTTGTAGTGATCCCTAGATATGGTTCAAAGTTTTGTTTTTGGTGGTTCAACCCATTAATCTGTGTGTTATACTTGTAAATACATGAACATGATTTAATTAAAGGAGATGCTTAATCAATACTCATTTTTCAAATTTCCTCTCTTCTTGTTGGCTGCACATTATTTCGTTTTCCAATTTACTAACTAAATTACTTATCTTGACTTCTAATTATATGTCAAGCTATAGTGGAGTTGTTATTTGGCTTAAACTGGAGATTGCTATGAATTAACTTTTTGAAACACATTTTGACACATTTTTGTTGAGCTCACTTTGTACTGTATTTTAATAATCCAACCGTCTAAGTTATAGGTCTTCACCCAAATATTATTTGTACCAAAAATCATCCAAATTTTAAATCATATGACTGTTGAATTCAATGGTAATCATTATAAAAGTTACTTTGTAGAATTGTATTTATCTTTTTTTTCACCACAAATAAATGTGTTAATAATTTATTTTGTCTAAATGGGTTAAAAAGTGTTTCAAAATGTCTTTTTTTACATATAAAATTTGATAATTTGAAAAATGGGTTATGTCCTTCAATCTTATACACATCATGGCATGCACGTGTATGACTTATCCCTAAAAAGATTTATGCCATGAGAAGGTGGTGAATCATTTCAACTTATAACCTCCCACGTTTTCTAGCACATTAGGAATAAAATAATATGTGATTTTCAACTTAAAATTAGTAATCAAATACCTCAAAATCAAGAATCGGACCAAACAGTTGATATGATTCCTATTGTGGCAGTGCAAGTTATCATATTTTTAATTTTTAAAAGGTATAAGATTATATTTAACTCCAAATGTGGCAGTGCAAGTTATCATATTTTTTATTTTTAATGCATATGGAGTCAAATTTAACTTTTCAATTTTAATTCTTATGCATTAGAGAGAGAGATTAAACACAGTTTAGAGTTATACATAACTTTTGTGTCTTCTAAAGGTGAAGGTTTCACCCTGAACTTCAGAGATATCCAACACTGAATATGACTTTACATATAGCACAAAAGTCATATATATATATATAATTCCAACTTTTTAAGTGGATCAGAGAGAGATTGAATCAAATTTAGAGTGAAATATGACTTTTTTTTTTGAACAAACAATATTATCTGCATTAAGGGAAGGGGGTGAGGTTTAGTCTCATAATGAGCTAGCAATAATGTGGTTCAAATTCGTCTTTGGCGAGAATCGAATATGCAAGTTGTAAAGTTGATTCTTCAACTTCTGTGCGATATGTTACATTGGTACAACATGTGATTGGAAAAAGTTCAAGTAATTAATTTGAGTATTAACCTAAACACACCAATTCCACTTCAATAATATTAAAGGGTATCAAAACAACATAGAAGAAGAAAGCCCCAATAATCTGGTAATTAAGAGATGAATCCTATATGACTTCGTTAAAGCTGTTTTCAAAGCATATATGCATGGTTGGTACAACCACACCATGTGCCAAGTATGTACTGAGGAGCCCTAACTATTATATTGTAACCGCGTGATACCAGCCCTAATTAATTTATAAACAAATTATGTAAGCCACAGTTAACTTGGAAGACAAAATATTATATGATTTTTCAAGTGGATTTAGAAATTGATACAATACATTAATGCGTCAAGTTCTTGTTAGCTAGCCAATTAGTGTGTCATCAGCACGTTCCAATAATTGAAGTCTCCTCATTTTTTTTTGTCAAGTCTCCTTTGTTTCTTTAGCATTTCCTTATTGCGTCTATATACCTCATAAAATACTCGTGAGACCTTAGAGAACAGTCAGAAAATGTTGAAGATAAGATCAGTATATATACTTGATCGAACCACTATATATATTTTATATAATAATATACTGTGTATACAGTTTCTTATATTTTTTTTCCACAAATGCATATATTAAAAACGTGGAGGAGTTTTAACATGAATAAATAAACAAGTTATTTTGAATCTCTATCTTCAAGTGTGATAGGATAAATTCAAAAATTTCAAACTTCTTCTAGTACCGAGACTCATAAGAAATCATTAAAAAGATTTAATTGATTGAATAGTTTCCTACCCTGTCTTATTATTTGCATTAGGTTTGACATTAAGTATTGGAGACATGCAAATTTTGGTGAAAATAAATATTTACCAACGCATTATATTCAACCCCAACAAAGCCAAAGACCACCCACCACGTGAAGCTCCTCATGGTCTCATTTCTTTCAAGATAAAGCCTCAACGACTCTTGAAGAAATTTTCAGCCCAATTTAAACCAAGCCTTTACGGGCCTTGAAGAAACTTGTAGTCAAATTCAAGATCAAGTCTTAATGGCCTTTGAATTGACATCTACGTTGAACGACTTCAAAAATACATCTTCTACACATGGCAAGCACATGTATACGCCGTGCCTTGAAGTGGGGCCATTTGTAGACATGCAAATTTCAGTAAAAATAAATGTTCACCAACGCATGTGAGGGTTTACGTGGCATGTACCATGTGTATCACAAATTATACACATGACATGTGACTCATAAAAACTAGGTGAGTCATCAAAAGGACATGTGTCAATATCTAGCAGAAAGTGATTATTTAATTTTATTTAAATTAAACAAAATAATCAATTTAAATGAATGAATTTATTTGTTTTATATGTATTTATATCGAATATTAATTGATGGAGTAAATTCATAATTCACAAATCGAGACACAAATCAAGTCTTGGTTCTTTTGTAGGCAAACCTTGGAGAGTCTATAAATAGGAGGTTCCAAGTAAATCTTTCTCACAGCCCAGACGCTGAAGCTCTATAGCCTCTCTAAACTGCCAAGTTCCCGAACTTTCAAACACTCAGAAGACTTAGAAAATCCTTTGTGTTCTTCATTGTTCTTGAGAAGAATCATCAAGTACCACTACACGTGCCGATTCTTCCATCGCTGCAAGCCAAAACCTTGAGGCGTTCGTTCATTCGAGATCAAGTCATCGCGACCCTCAGATCAACAACACCCACCTATGTGGAGCAAAAAATAATCAAGAAAATTATGGAGGTGACATGTGGAATTTTGGGTAAAAAAGATAAAATTACCCTCAAGACACACCGGGAATTCCACGCACATGCAACAGATAATAGCGGCTCAAGCAAGGAAGAGTCAAAGGTGATCAAAATAGTATTTATTCAAATCCCTCTCATCACTTCTCAGCAAATCCTTATTCAAAAGGTAACTCCCAATTTTCCTATTCAATTTACGTTTAATTGCCAAGTTAATTGAAAGATATTATTTCACATAATATCTTGCAACTATACTCACAATTTTGGCCAAATAAGGCCGGTCACTCCTCTATAAATAGCCCTATTCTTCCACTAAAAAGCAAGGCCATTGGCTACCCACAAACTCCTAAACACATTCTTTTCAGAATTCTAACTTTGGCATTGGAGATTCTTCGGCCAAAGCCTCCCCCCTCCCACCCATTCATTGTGGGCGCGTGAGGCTTTTGGCCTTAATCTTAGGTATTATTATTTTGCTGGTGCATGTTCGTCAAAGGAGAAAACAATGGAAATTTGCATCCACGAATTGGTGCTTTCATTGAGAGCTTGATTCACACGCTCGAAAAAGACTCTTGCATTCAAAGTTTCTCGTTCCTTGTTCGTTTGTAAATTGTTCATACTTTCTTATTCCTAGAATTTTTTTAATTCTTTGAATAAAGGTGAAGGAAAAATACAATGACTGGAAATTCAGAAACCATGACGAACGAAACTTCGTACGTTCAAAGATCCAGATCAAATGATGAAGGATGAGACGTAGCCCCACCATGACAATCCACGAGGCTTAATACGATGGTAAGATGAGCAACTTTGCCACCAAGGAGCACCACCACCATGGAAGCCACGAGTACCATCGTGGCTGTGGGGAGTGGGCCAGCTTTATGGCAGCAAGCCAATAGCCCATGCTACTTTGCAGCAGCAATCCCATTATGAGCAGGGAGCAGTGAGGTAACCAATAGCCCAGGGCCACACAACTTTGTAGCAGCAAGCCCATGCACTAGAAGCAGCCCAAGCCTCGTCTACTTAGTGCATGGCCCAATTTGCAGCCCACACTGCAAGGCATCCAAGCCAGGCCCAGTTTGAGCTGGCCCGACCCATTACCTCAACAGCGCAAGCCCAAGCAGCAGAGACAGGAGAAGCAGCCCAACACTCGCGGACCCAAGGCAAGTGCCAGCCCAGCGTGCTCCTGAGCCGAGCCCAGGCCTGGCACCCACGTGCACCGCACCCGAGGTAATCCACACCAGCGGCTTGACCCACTTCGACGATCCGACCAGCCTCCGCGGTCTAATCTGAGGTCCAACCAACTTCCATGGCCCTCCAAGCAATCCCAACTGCCCCAAGACCTATTTAACTGTCAGTGCTTCAGATTTCTGGACCGACGATTGAATCGAAGATATTTTCACCCCATTCCTCCATAGATTTCACATATCCCAACTCGAATCTCACACCGCACCCGAGACGTATACCGTCCAAACTTTTCCAACCCAAATGGCAAACAACATTTGTCGAGACAAGTCATACAGTTAATAAGCGCCTTCGTTCAGCAGACGACCTTGGTGAAAGCTTTTACAGCATACCGAGATGTAGCGCGCCTCATACGAGGTGTCTCGAAGTAGTACAATGGCAGACAACAAACCTCTCCAGCAACGTCGTGACAAGCAGCCCCTCAACCAGCCACGGATTGAGCATTCAAGCAGTGTACACTCCCGACTAGGCCTCCGAGATAGTGTATACTCCCGTCTTAGCACGCAAATGAGCGTGCACTCTCAGTTAGGCCCATTAAAGAGTACACATTCATGGTTGGGGCCACACTCTAATAATCAACATGAGCAACCTTCTAGGCAAATTGTTCATTCGTGGCAAGGCCTGCAATGAGCATCTTCCACCTCACATCGGAGTAGGCAGAAGACAGACAGAGAGAAACAATCACTCAATCCGGTTTAAGTTCAACTGGCAACCTACCAGAAATTCGGTCACCGTTAGGAATGTATCACATACACCACAACCACGGCATAGATGAGCCGAATACATGGAAGAATAGCCTAGATCAGCAGGTCAAGACTGTGGGCATTCGAGAGCTTCACTAACCCAACAGAGGTAAATTCAAGAAGAAGTAGAAAGGCTCATGACTAAGCGATTGTAAGATTTCCAATGCAACAAGGTCATTAATGAGGCACTATGACGAGACGTGACCAACATAAACAGGTCACCCTTCACGGATGAGATTGAGTAGGCAGAACCTCCACGCAAATTTAGCATGCCACATTTCACATCCTTTAAAGGGGATGGAGACCCAAAAAGACACCGGAAGCACTATTGAAGCACAATTATCCTCTATCGGAACAATAATGCTCTCATGTGCAAGATATTCGCCACTACTTTACCAGGCGAGGAGCAAAATTGGTTCCACACCCTATCGCCACAATCCATCCGAAGTTTTGATGGACTTTCTTTGGTTTTCACCAAGCAATATTCATCTTACTGCTCGATCTAGAAGAAGTCCCACAATTTGTTTAACATCAAGAATAACCTAAAGGAGTCGCTTAGCAACTATGTGAAGAGGTTCAAAGCAGAGAAGGCAAAGATAGTCGGATGCAATGACTCGATAGCTAATGTAACCTTCCAAAAAGGACTCTTAGTAGACCATCCACTGTTCGGAGAACTGATCATGAAAGAAGATCTACTCTGGCAGACTCTTTTGCTCTGGCAGAGAAGCATGCATTTTGGGATAAGGTTCGGCGAGCAAACAAGGTACCCGAGCAACCTCGAAAAGAATCTGCAGTAACTCAAAAGAAGGAAGGCAGCAAGTAGTATAACAACAAAAATAGGTAGGAGGCTAAGCGCAGGGACCAATCCTAGACTAAACGAGGCCCGACGCCTAAGAACTACTCTAAGTTCTTAATCCCAATCCACCAAGAAAATTTCTGCTGACTAAACGAGGTCAGCGCCAACAATCAATGGGGAGAGGACTTTGGCTGAAGAATCTCTGATGCCAAAGTTAGAATTATGAAAAGAATGTGTTTAGGAGTTTGTGGGTAGCAAATGGCCTAGCTTTTTAGTGGGAGAATAAGGCTATTTATAAGGGAATGACCAACCTTATTTGCAAAATAGAGGCTGGTCGTATTTGGTCAAATTGTGAATATAATTGCAAGATATTATGTGAAATAATATATTGCAATTAACTTGGTAGTTAAACCTAAATTGAATAAGAAAATTGGGAGTTACCTTTTGAATAAGGATTTAATGAGGAGTGATGAGAGGGATCTGAATAAATACCATTTTGATCACATTTGACGCTTCCTTGATTGAGCCGTTATTTTCCGTTGCATATGTGTGGAAATCTCGTTGTGCCTATAAGGTAATTTTGTCTTTTTACCCAAAAGCCCACGTGTCATCTCCATAATTTTCTTGATTATTTTTTGCTCCACAAATACCTTCACACCTGTTGGGCTGCTCGTAGGAAAAGGCAGCAGCTGTAGAGATCTTCCTTTGCTTTAGGAAACGTAAGATTGTTTCCTGTTTTAATGTAGATTCCCACATTAATTGGAAATTAGATCCTTCTAGGAAAGGGAAATAAATCACTTCCAAAGTCTTTTAAGTTTACCTTAAGTAGATGATTAAATAAACATCAGAGAGCAATTTATTCTACCCTACAAGAGAGAGAAAGTTATACGATATTTGTTCCCCTCCCCTTGCAATCTTCTACACTTGCTCGTGTAAAAGACCGTCATTTGTTGCTTTTTTCGTCTTCACGTTACACCAAGGTAAGAAAATTTAATTTTCCTTATCCTCTTAATTTTTTGGAGTCTCGGGGCTTGAAATTTGGCTTGATGGGGGTCGAGGATGTGTCAAAAAGTGGCTTGGAGGGGCCACGACATTGTTGCCGTAAGTGGCTTGGGGCGGCAGCGACTTGGCGTGGGTCGAGGTCTAGGTGCGACGGTATAGGCCGCAGATCCGAGCTAGGGCTTGGCTTAGGTTAGGAACTTCTGTGCTTGGGTTAAGGCTATGAGGCGCTGTGGCACTTGAGGAATGGTAGCACCTAGCGTGCTGGGCTGCATGGTGTGTTGGGCTTCCTAGTGTGCTAGGTTACTTGGCGTGTTGGGCCAAGAGTGAGAGATGAGAGCTAGTGTGGGTTGGGCTCTCTTGACTGCTGTCCTTGGGCCGTTGGGCCTGATGTTTCTCTTTTCTTTTTCTTTTTTGTTTTAGTCGTCTAACAATTCTTCCTTACATTTTTGTAGAATTTCTTCGAGCATGTCTTCTTTAAGCCATAAGAGTGATGATTGTGTGCAGCCGTTGTATCACCATGGTGGGTCTTTGAGTAAAGTGGGCTACTTCAATGCTACTTACCTTCAACGAGGCTTGCTACTATGAAGAAAGATAAGGTGGACTCTGTTGCTAAAGTGGCACCAATGCCTGTTTTTCTTACTACTGAGACCGGTTCGCCTACTGCGAGAGATGAGACTGCTCGCGTGGGTAGTTGTGAGAAATCCACCAAGCCTGTTTCTGGAGAGGCTGCTGAGATTTGTGTGCTTTTAAAGCCATATCTGCTTGAAGACATGGGTGCGTGTGCCAAGCTTGTTGATGGCGTTAGTGCGGTTATTTGCCTATGTTCCCTTGCAAAGCATATGACCTAATATAGAAGGATTACTTTGCTTGCTATGATTCAGAAAACGACTATTCTGGCAGCCGAGTCTATGCTCCTTGACTAAAAGGATACTAAGGAGATGGCAAAGACTATGGCAATTGAAGCTTATTCTTTTGCCGAGAAGATAAAGAGGTTGGAGTTTGAGCTTATCACTTTGAAGGGTTCCAATATCTCTGCCCCCACTTCTCTACAGCTTGAGACTACTCGCCAGAAGATCATTGACTTGAAGACTAGGCTTGACGTTATCCAAGTTAAGTATGAAAGTGCAGAAAAGAAGATTGGATGTTACATATCTCAGATTCAAGATTGGGTGTTACATACCTCAGATTCCAATAGAGGATCATTATGCTTCGGTAAAGCTTCATGTGTCTCTCCGGGTCTTCATCCCTTTGAAGGATGTGAAATGAGGCATATTGATGTGAAAATTAAGTTGACACACAAATTAAACCCTATTGATGACAATTGTAGTATTAAGCAAGTAGGGATCATTGTAGACCGGGGATTAACTAGGGATGCTAATCAACACAAATAAGACTAAAAAACATTAAACTAGACTCTATAGACTCAAAACTAACTCAAAACACTCAAAACAGCAAAACACAATAAAAAAGACTCAATTCTAGACCTAACAAGTGATTTGGACGAAAATAGAACTTAAAAGACTCAAACAACTAAAAGAAAACAAGTTTTGACTCTAAAAACAAGACTTAAAACAAAGGGGTTTTATTTTGACAAAATTGAAATTTAAAACAGAAACTTTGAAAACAAACTTAAGAAAAACAAATTTGAATGAAAAAGAATGCTGAAAGGCTAGTTAAAGGGTTCCTTCTCCACACATGACATATGCATACGAATCGATTTCCAGTTATTTTCGATAAACCATGAATGATAATGCCCCAAATTAATTGTATTGAACTAATTAATTCTCAGATTTTCCTAGATTCATTGAATTGAATGGATAACGCATCACAACCAAATTATTCTTTATCAAGTTCTCTAACTATGGAATACGCATGATAGAAACACTTAACAAAGATCATTAAGTTCAATGGAAACCATAAGCATTGACGAGACATTCATAACTATGAAAAACATGCTACTCTTGCCTAGAATTTACTTAACACAATCGTGACTAACAACTTTTACTACTTATGAATATAAGTTCATAACGATTAGGTGAAATTTCCTTATACTTCAGCATTAAATTCATGCATGCAAACTAAGTATGCATCCCTAATTAACACACAAGAACAAGTTCTTAATAAAACAGATAAGTAAACCACATCCACGATTCATGAAACAATAACTGGATGAAATCAATTCATATAAAACATATAATCATTGCTTTGAATTCACCGCCAACTATAAAGAAATTAGTTCCTCATGTTCGCAAATAAACAAATATAACTTAAATTAAACATTGAAAGTAAAAGATGGAAAACACCTAAGAACGCTCCAGCATTCCCAAAGGCTTGGGCATAGGCACTGCACAAAGGCTCCTCTTCTTTCTCCTTCCTTGCAATGTGCGGCACTAGAGGGAAGAATGTGTTTGAGGGATGTATGAGTGTAGAAAAATATGGTAGAGGGTGGTGAATGATTTATGCGGCAAGGGTTGGTATTTATAGGCTGGAATACATGTCAAAATCCCTAAGGATTTGGATAGGTTTCTGAAATTAAAGTGAGATAAGGATTGTGTAACCAAAACCCAAGTGGAATGGGTTAAAACAATAAAAAAACAAAAGGGGATTAGGTTAGAAAGGTGCGACACTAATTCCTGCAAGGAAAGGGATACATTTGGCCTAATTCAAGAGGGAAAAGGATTGAGATTTCAGGTTCTAGAGCTTCTAGAAGAGGGGGAAGCGCCAGCTTTTTAGGTGCTTCTAGAAAAGATGTTTTAGCACCAATTTAGGGGTTCTAGAATCTGAAATATATAGTTTAAATGCATAATTATCCCTTAGAAATAGCTGGAATTAAGGCACAAATTGATTTGGATAAGATAGGATAAGATAAGGTTAGGTTAGGCAAGGATAAGATAAGATAAGGTTGGATAAGGTTTTGGATAATGTTCCTTCTTTTGAGCTGATTCCTTATCTTTTATGTCTTGGATTTATTTCTTCATTCTTTTCAGCACATTCCTAGCCTCTTGAACTTCAAATTCGTCCATCCATCTTGCTCCATTCATAAGCTATCCATTTGATGCCCAAAACTACCTCAAAATGCTCCAAATTGCACTTTCTTGCCAATTTTGTCATATGGACCTACAAACACACGAAAATAGCTTAAAACACTATAATAAACACAAACTAACTATGAAAATGCAAGAAAACAAGCTAACTAAGTCGCATAAATATGCTCCTATCAAATTCCCCCACACTTAGCTTTTGCTAGTCCTTGAGCAAAACGAAACAAACAAAACAAAACATAACATAACCTAAACCTTCCAACGTTTGTCTCAGGTATTTCTAATGAAACATGACACATTAAAAATCACTACTTACATAGATTTTAGTTATCCTTACCCTCGAGCACATACTTAATAATCACCATTTACTGGCTCACATTTAATCAATTAAAACAACATTTTGAATGTAGTAACATGCTTTAGAGAATTTCCTCAATTCCTTACTAGATAGGCACTCAATTTTCACTCAGATTTTCTGACTAGACACCATACACTAGTTATATGTGAGAAGATTGATGTAAACATGTAGACGAAACTCACATATATGTATAACAACGAAATCATTTTCTAGAGTTATTAAGCATGCTTAGATATGATCTCATGAATGGAATGCTACTACTTAGACGCGAGAACCAGTGACCCCATATGCTCATACCAATCCCAAACTCCACATATTGAAATACACAACAACCAAGATTAAAGTTTAAGGGTTATAATGGGGCTAAGGGTATTGGCTAACAACGATAGGTTAAAGCTAAACAGAGGTTCTTAAAGTGATAGCAAGCAAAGTTATGAAATCGACACTTAGAATTCACTTTAGAATGCAGAAATCAACTTTTAAACACAAAGGAAGATTCATGCAACACTTAGGGTCAAATTCAAGCTTTTTGGATCCTTTCTTCAACAACCAACACTTTAGAGCTATTTTTCACATATTTTTCAACTCTTCTTCATTCTTTTCACAACTTTTTTTTTCTTTCTATTTTCCATGAATTTGTTTTTCTTTTTCTTTTCTACCCATGCCTCTTTTAAGACTTTGGCACACACACACACAAATCCCTTCCCCCACACTTGTTTTTCTGCAATATGTTTGATCAAAAGGAATTCCCTCTAAGTCATGCTTCACTATCCTTTAAGAACAAGGGTATGGGTAGTCCTATTCTAGGCTAGGTGGGATAATGTGGTTAACAAGAAAAATAGGCTAATTAAGGCTCAAAGGGGTTAAACCTACAAAACAAATGCATGGGACGAAGGCTTTTTGGCTCTGGTGGTAACTACTAAACAACTTTATCTTGTTATATGTTACGCACTCAATTTTAAGCTTTGAATGAAACGGGCATGAGTTCTAGTATTTGGGACTAAAGTGATGAAACGCATTCTAAGTAGCAACCAAGCAAAGAATAATGAGATCATGCAATGACTTTAGAAAACAAGAAATCACAGATTAATAACTCTCCAAATAACGTTTAGGCTCAAGTCTCTCAGGGTTGTAGCGTTAATTTGAGTTCCTTTCTTCAAGCATATTACAAAAACTGCTTTTTTTTCCTTTGTAATTACATGTGAATTCGTAAACGACAACTACAACTAAGCATAAACTAAAGAGCATATCAACCTTCCATCCATGTTTATAACTTTCTTTAACAGTCATGCACTTAAAAACCAAATCCTCATCATTGTGTTGGAAGGTACCCTAAGACACAAACACACAAAAACAACTTTAAAACGACTCTTTTTGGGTTTTTCAAAACGTTTTCAAATTTTTTCTTGAATTTTCGTATTTCCTTTTAAAGCCACATAAAGACACATCAAAACATACTAAAAAAACTCAAAAACAATGAAAAACAACCTTTGAAATGTTAGGTGGTAAAATCCTACGAATTTTTCAACAAAAACACTTTGTTTACCCCCCCCCCACACTTAAACCAAACATGGTCCTCAATGTTTGAAACGTAGACTCACACAAAAACAAGCAAATAACATAACTAGCAAATATGACAAATATGGCAAAGTAAAAGCAATAAAGAGTACGGTTTAGGAACGCAAATCTGGTTGTGATGTCGGAGCTTCCTAGGGCTTCCTTATTTGCATGGGTTGCCTCCCAAGAAGCGCTTGCTTTAACGTCTTCCAGTTGGACGATACCTCTGTTTAAGCTGCAATAAGGCCAACGGCATGAAGGGTTACATTCTCCACGACATGCTCCTCAAAGGCCTCATAATAGGGCTTCAAACGATGCCCATTTACCTTGAATTCTTGTTGCATCTTCAAACTTTGTATTTGGACTGCACCATGAGGAAAAACATTAGTAATAGCAAAAGGACCAATCCACTTAGAACGCAACTTAGTGGGAAACAAACAAAGGCGAGAATTGAAGAGTAACACTTTCTGCCTTATAGAGAACATCTTACTACAAATCATCTTGTCATGGAATGCCTTCGTCTTCTCCTTTTAAATACGAGCATTCTCATAAGCTTCATTCCTAATTTCCTCAAGCTCATTCAATTGAAGCTTTCTATGAAGACCTGCGGCATCAATGTCCATGTTGAATGTCTTGATAGCCCAATGTGCACGATGCTCTAGCTCAACGAGAATATGACATGGTTTCCCATAGATGAGCTGAAAGGGTGACATCCCAATTGGTGTTTTGTAGGCAGTACGATACGCCCACAATGCATCATTCAAATGCAAGCTCCAATCTTTACTAGTTGGCCCAACGGTCTTCTCCAAAATCTACTTGATTTCCCTATTTGAAACCTCAGCTTGCCCACTCGTTTGAGGATGATACGGTGTTGAAACCTTATGCGTGACATTATACTTCTTGAGCAGCGCCTCAATGGTTCGATTGAAAATATGGGAGCCCCCATCACTTATGAGTACTCGCGGCATTCTAAACCTTGCAAATATGTTAGTTTTAACAAAATTTGCAACCACTTTAGAATCATTAGTACGGGTGGCTGTTGCTTCCACCCATTTCGAAGCATAATTAACCGCAAGTAAAATATAATTGAAACCATGAGATGAAGGAAAAGGTCCCATAAAATCAATGCCCCAAACATATTGCCCAATCTTTGACATCTATCACAAGTCATGGAAAATGTTCTAGCATCTTTAAAGATCGTGGGCCAATAAAAACCACATTCTAACACCTTGAGTGCTATCCTTTGGGTGCCAAAATGTCCCCTACATGCATAAGTGTGACAAAAGGTTAAAATTGAATTAAACTCAGAATGATGCACACACCTACGTAGAATCTGATCAGGGTAATATTTCCACAAATAAGGATCATCCTAAACATAAAAACGTGCATCTTTTTTCAATTTATCACATTGTTGCTTGTTTAGGGTGCTTGGAACTTGTTTAGTAACCAAATAGTTAACTAAATCGGCATACCATGGCACACTTACCTCAATGGACAACAACTGCTCATCAGGGAATGTTTCTGGGATAGGCACGGCATCATCCTCATGCACCAAACGGCTCAAGTGGTCAGCCACTACATTTTCACTTCCCTTCTTGTCCCGAATTTCTACGTCAAACTCTTGGAGAAGTAACATCCATCGAATAAGCCTTGGTTTGACCTTCTTCTTTGTGAGCAAATACTTCAAAGCTGCATGGTCAGTGTAAATAATAACTTTAGTACCAAGTAAATATGAACAAAACTTATCTAAAGCAAAGACAACGACAAGAAGTTCTTTTTTCGTTGTAGAGTAGTTCAATTGAGCGTCGTTCAAGGTCCTTGAGGCATAGTAGATAACGTGTGGCTGCTTGTCCTTCCTTTGTCCCAAAACGGCTCCTAATGCATAATCAGAAGTATCACACATAAGCTCGAAAGGTCGGCTCTAATCTGGTGGCATAATGATGGGGCTGAAGTTAGCATCTCTTTGAGGTGTTTGAATGCCTTCTCACACTCCTCGTTGAACTCAAAGGGCACATCCTTTTGGAGAAGTCGGCATAGGGGTGTGGAAATCTTTGAAAAATCCTTGATAAATCGCCTATAGAATCCTACATGTCCAAGAAAAGAACGAACTTCTCTAACCGAAGTATGAGAGGGTGAGTAGCGTACAAGATCTATTTTTTATTTATCAACCTCAATTCCCCTTTCAGAAATGATATGCCCTAAAACTATGCCTTGTTTTACCATAGAGTGACATTATTCCCAATTTAAAACAAGGTTAGTTTCAATGCATCGTTTTAAGATTAATGTGAGATTTTCCAAACAACCATCAAATGAATCACCAAAGACGCTAAAATCATCCATGAATACCTCAATAATCTTCTCAACAAAATCTGAAAAGATACTTACCATGCATCTTTGAAAAGTGCTTGGGGCATTGCATAAACCGAATGGCATGCGACGATAAGCAAAAGTACCAAAGGGCATGTGAAAGTGGTATTTTCTTGGTCTTCCGGAGCTATGACAATCTGATTATATCTTGAATAACCATCAAGAAAACAATAAAAAGCATGACCGGCTAACCTTTCAAGCATTTGATCAATGAACATCAACGGGAAGTGGTCCTTTCTTGTAGTGTTGTTTAGCTTCCAATAATCGATGCATACTTTCCAACCTATTTGGATACGGGTTGGCACAAGCTCATTCTCGGCATTCTTCACCATAGTGACTCTGGACTTCATTGGAACAATTTGAACCGGTGAAACCCAACGGCTATCCGAAATTGGATAAATCACTCCACAATCGAGAAGTTTGATAATCTCATTCTTCACCACTTCCATCATTGGAGGGTTGAGTCGGCGCTGAGCCTCTCAAGTTGGTTTAGCCTCCTCCTTAAGAAATATGCGATGCATGCACATTGTAGGGCTAATCTCTTTAATATCGGCCAATGTCCATCCAATGGCTGTTTTGTGCTCTTTCAACACCTGAATTAACTTCTCCTCCTCTATTGCCGTTAGTGATGAAGAGACAATGACGGACAACGTCTCTTCATCTCCAAAAAATACGTACTTTAAATGATCCGGCAATGGCTTAAGCTCAAGAACGGGGGCCTGAATCACAGAAGGTAACAAAGTATTAGTTGAAACAGAAATTGGAATTGGGTTAGAAAGCTTACCACGATGTTGTGGGAATGATTCAAAGGCTGCCACAATCTCGGCCTGTGCTACATTGGGTACGGCCATATTGGGTTTCAACCCAATTCCTTGTGCAATTGTTGTTTCGTCTTCTAACGAGTCAAGAAATTCCTGTGCCAATGCATCAAATGCATCAATAGAAAAACAAGAATGATCATCTTTAGGAAATTTAATAGCTTCAAAAATGTTAAAATTAATAATCTCCCCATCAAATTCCATTGTTAAAGTCCCCTTGAACACATCGATCTTGGTGCGTGCTGTTTTCACGAAGGGCCTCCCAAGTAGGATCGGCAATAGGGTGACATTGGGTGAATCCTCTATCTCTAACACATAGAAATCTACTCGGAATATCAAGTTATCCACCTGCACTAAGACATCTTCCAAAGCACCTTTCGTATATGCATTAGAACGATCGGCTAATTGAATTATAACACCATCATTTTTAAGCTCGCCTAAGTTCATAGATGCTTAAATTGAATAAGGCATGACATTAATTGAAGCTCCTAAGTCTAACGTAGCATGTTCAAACTTAGTATTGCTAATAACACAAGGAATTGTAAAACTACCTGGAGCTTTGTTCAAAATTCTTCTCCTTGTGGTACAAAGTTCTTTAAAAAACTTAGCATACCTTGGAACTTGCTTAATTGCATCAAGAAGAGGTATATTGACTTGCACTTTTTGAAACGTCTCCAGAATGTCTTTCTCGTTCTCATCCTTCTTTGATTGCCTAAACCTGGTAGGAAAGGGTGCATTTGGTGGAATAGAACTAGAAAAGTTCGAATTAGGACTTACCTTGGCCGAATTGGATGGTTTGGGGGTGGAAGATGGTTGCGGCAAGGGTTGCTCCATCCTTGCCGTGGGTGTGGCTTGTGTTTCGTCCTCAAACAACACTTTTCATCCTCTTTTTGACTTGATTTAGATGCTTCGGGGTCGGTTCCAACTTGCTTGCCACTCCTTAATATGATTTCTTTGGCAGTTTCGAATCTTCCCTTCGGATTTGCAATGGTTGAACTAGAGAGTCTACCTTGGTCTCGAAACTATCCTACAAACTCCGCAATCTGCCCAATTTGCTTCTCCAAGTTATCCACCTTTTTGTCTTGGTTTTGCATGGCTTTGGTTTGATTCTCTTGCCCCTGAGACAAATTGGTGAATGACTTAAGAAATGTATCATTATCCAATGACGTACCTGAACTTGTTTGGGCAGGTTGTGTTTGGAATTGATTTGGTACGAATGGCTTTGTATAGAAGCTTGAGGGTTGTTGTCTAAATCCTCCTTGTTGTTGGGGTTGTTGAGGCTCCATCTACTTGAAGTTTGGATGATCTCTCCAACTCGGATTGTAAGTGTTGAAGTATGGATCGTTGTGTGGTTGATTTTGGCTCCCAAAACCCATGGCATTGGCAGATTCCCACCCTCCATTCTCAATCAATTGAGGGCATTGGTCATTGAGATGTCCTTGCATAGAACACATACCACAAACACTTGGTCCTTGTAGCTTCATCCCTTTGGCCATTTGAGACACAATGGAAGTGAGGTTAGTTAATTGTGATTGAATGTCGGACATAGAACTTACCTCATTAACTTGTTGTCATGGGAGGTCTCTTTGTCCAAGGCCTTCGTATTGTTGTGCATTCAATTCTCGATTTGTAATTAAGGTCTTTGCAGTAATTGGTGTTTTGTCAACCAATGCACCTCCCGCTGAAGCATCAAGCATTTGTCACTCAATTGGAAGAAGTCCTTCGTAAAAATATTGAAGTAGAAGTTCTTCTTTCATTTGATGTTGAGGACATGAGGCGATAAGAGCCTTAAAACGCTCATAGTATGCGAGAAAGGACTCTCTTTGGCTTTGTTGAATGCCACTAATCTTCTTCCTCAAGAGAATGACTGTCCAAGTGGGGAAGAACTTCTCTAAAAATGCCATCTTCATGCTTTCCTAAGATGTGACCGTTCCGGGTGACAATTCATATAGCCAATCCTTAGCCTTTTCCAAAAGAAAGAATGGAAAGGCTTTCATCTTTAGAATATTCCCATCGACATTAATGGGTGTCATGCTCGAACAAACCACCTCGAACTCCTTAAGATGCTTATTTGGATCTTCCATGGACAACCCATGGTATTTAGGAATGTGATGCAACAAGCTTGACTTCAATTCAAACTCATCGGTCTTGCCTTGGGCAGCCACGGGATATTGAATGCAAAGGGGTGTGGCATTGGCTAACCCCGAGGCCGAGATCTCCTTTATTGTACGGTTGTCCGCTGCCACAACTTCTTCTTCTTTTTCTTATTCTTCAAATTCAGATTCAGCCTTTGAACTTTAACTAGTTCACTAGTTTCTGGATGCCTCATCTTTCTTCTTCTCAAATCTCGTTCAAAATCGTCGTTAAAGTCGAAGATATGTTCCCAAACCGGTTGAGAACTCCGAGTTATAAACTAATACCTAAACAAAGAAAACAAAACAAAATCAGAAAACTAGTAAAACACACGGCAAACATAAGGGATTAGCAAGTTTGTTAATCCTCGGCAACGCCGCCAAAATTTGATGTGAAAATTTTGTTGACACACAAATTAAACCCTATTGATGACAATTGTAGTATTAAGCAAGTAGGGATCATTCTAGACCGGAGACTAACTAGGGATGCTAATCAACATAAATAAGACACAAAAATATTAAACTAGACTTTATAGACTCAACTCAAAATAGCAAGACACAATAAAAAAGACTCAATTCTAGACCTAACAAGTGATATGGACGAAAATAGAACTTAAAAGACTCAAACAACTAAAAGAAAACAGGTTTTGACTCTACAAATAAGACTTAAAACAAAGGGGTTTTATTTAGACCAAATTATTCTTTATCAAGTTCCCTAACTATGGAATACGCATGATAGAAAAACTTAACAAAGATCATTAAGTTCAATGGAAACCATAAGCATTGACGAGGCATTCATAACTATGAAAAGCATGTTACTCTTGCCTAGAATTTACTTAACACAATCGTGACTAACGACTTTTACCACTCATGAATATAAGTTCATAACGATTAGGTGAAATTTCCTTATACTCTAGCATCAAATTCATGCATGCAAACTAAGTATGCATCCCTAATTAACACAAAAGAACAAGTTCTTAATAAAACAGATAAGTAAACCACATCCACGATTCATGAAACAATAATTGGATGAAATCAATTCATATAAAACATATAATCATGGCTTCGAATTCACCTCCAACTATAAAGAAATTAGTTCCTCATGTTCGCAGATAAACAAAGATAACTTAAATTAAACATTGAAAGTAAAAGATGGAAAACACCTAAGAACGCTCTAGCACTCCCAAAGGCTTGGGCATAGGCACGACACAAAGGCTCTTCTTCTTTCTCCTTCCTTGCAATCTGCGACACTAGAGTGATGAATGTGTTTGAGGGATGTATGAGTGTAGAAAAATATGGTAGAGGGTGGTGAATGATTTAAGCGGCAAGGGTTAGTATTTATAGGTTGGAATACATGTCAAAATTCCTAAGGATTTGGATAGGTTTCTGAAATTAAAGTGGGATAAGGATTGTGTAACCAAAACCCAAGTGGAATGGGTTAAAATAATCAAAAACCAAAGGGGATTAGGTTAGAAAGGTGCGGCACTAATTCCTGCAAGGAAAATGATACATTTGGCCTAATTCAAGAGGGAAAAGGATCGAGTTTCAGGTTCTAGAGCTTCTAGAAGAGGAGGAGGCGCCTGATTTTTAAGTGCTTCTAGAAAAGGTTTTTTAGCACCAATTTAAGGGTTCTAGAATCTGAAATATATAGTTTAAATGCATAATTATCCCTTAGAAATAGCTGGAATTAAGGCACAAATTGATTTGGATAAGATAGGATAAGATAAGTTTAAGTTAGGCAATGATAAGATAAGATAAGATAAGATTGGATAAAGTTCCTTCTTTTGAGCTGATTCCTTATCTTCTATGTCTTGGATTTATTTCTTTATTCTTTTCAGCACATTCCTAGCCTCTTGAACTTGAAATTCGTCCATCCATCTTGCTCCATTCATAAGCTATCCATTTGATGCCCAAAACTGCCTCAAAATGCTCCAAATTGCACTTTCTTGCCAACTTTGTCATATGGACCTACAAACACACGAAAATAGCTTAAAACACTATAATAAACACAAACTAACTATGAAAATGCAAGAAAACAAGCTAACTAAGTCGCATAAATATGCTCCTATCACATATTGAATTTTCATGGAGGCTTTGCCTGCTCTATTTCTTCCGTGAAGGGTGACCTACTTATATTGGTCATGTTCCGTTTGTTGTGCCTCATCAGTGACCTTGTTGCATAAGAAATCATGCAATCGCTCGATCAGGAGCCTCTCTACTTCTTTTTGCATTTACCTTTGTTGGGGTAGTAGAGCTCTCGCCTGGCCCTTGTCTTGACCTGCTGGTCTTCTTCTATGTGTTCGGCGCATCTATGCCGCGGCTACAATGCATATGGTACATTCTTAGAAGACGAGTGAATTTCTCGCAGGCTGTTAGTTGAACTTGAGCCATATTGAGTGAATGTTTCTCTCCATCCGTCAATCCAGCAAATCATCCATGACATCAAGAGCGAAGCATGGTTCAAGCTGCCAAAACAATCAAAGAAAAATACCTCTAAGTTGGATCACACCAAGTATTGCGCATTCCATCGAGGTCCCGGTCATACAACTGACAATTGCTACAATTGGATAAATTACCTAGAGAAGTTGTTGAAAGAATGCAAGGTCAACAAATAATTGGACAAGACAACTGTGTATCCTAGAAGAAACACAGAAGCCGAAGAAGAGTCACCAACTAAGACGATCCAGATTAATTGCATCTTTGCTGAATCTAAGCACTTGAAGGCCACCAACAACTCCAAGAAGAGGTGTCTCATAGGTCCAGGCAGTCAACACTCAACCTGGACCCATTGTTGGCTTCACCTAGCAGGATGTTGTAGGCATCAACTTCCTGCATGACGACGCACTAGTGGTATCTGTCCAACTAGCCAACGCTATAGTCAATATAATGATGGTTAACAACTGAAGTGTGGTTAACCTACTTCCATTCTTAGTAATTCAGAAGATAGGTCTGGAAAGCACAATCATACACTGAATAGAAGTACTTACTATATTCAAAAGACATATTTCGATTGCTATTGGCAACATTACAATTGACGTGAGAACACAGCCAGTTGTATCAAAGTAGATGTTCATGATAGTAAGTGACTCGTCTCCCTATAATGGGATTCTAGGGTGACCTTGGCTGATAAAGCTAGATGCCGTAACCTCCGTCAAGTATCAAAAAATCTGATCTCGCATCTCGTGAAAAGAAGTCGAAGAAATCAAGTCTGACCATGCCACATCTTAATGAGGCACTGTGCAAGCACTAAATGAGTAAAAAAAAAAAAAACCTTTACCCTCGTAAAGGCTACCGAGGGCCAAATGGACGATAAAGCTACTAAATAGTAATTACAGCAGACAGATTAAGAAGATGGTGTCCAAGTAAATGCACCAGCTAACAAAACAAGATGAAAACCCAAAGAGGATGCTGGACACATCATTCTTGATCCCCAATAAATGGAGAAAATTGTTAGAATAGAAAATGAGGAAATCATGACTTCCCTTAAGGAAAATCGTGACGCCTTTGCATGGACGCCTTCTAACATGCCCGACATTGACCTCAAGATAGCTTGCCACAAGTTGCACGCCAACCCCGCTGCCAAACTAGTGATTTAAAAGAGAAGATATTTCGCACCCGAACGAGTGGCAATCATTGAAGAAGAAAGCAACAAGCTATTGGAGGTCGGATAGAAGAGGTAGCACACTCAACAAAGCATGCTCAAATGATCTTTATCTAATTCCTTGAATCGATCTACTAGTATATTCAACTTCCAGGAACTAGCTACAACCAAATAGCTATGCACGAGCCTGTTAAGGAGAAAATTGTGTTCATGATCGAAAGAGGCACCTACTGTTACAAGGTCATGCCTTTTGGCCTTAAGAACATGGGAGTCACTCACCAATGATTGGTAAACATGATGTTCAAGAAGAAAATTGAAGTAACCATGGAGGTGTACGTCGACGACATCATGGTGAAGGGCAAGTAGCAATTAGACCACATCGGTAACTTGGTGGAAACTTTCAACATCCTTAGAAAGTACAAGATAAAGCTCAATCCTGCCAAATGCACTTTCAGTAATGCAACGAGGAATTGAGCACATCCTAAGCAGATTCGAGCAATCCTAGAGATGAAGTCTCCAACTTCCTTAAAGGAGATCCAAAGCTTGACTGGACCAGCAGTCGCGCTCAACCGCTTCCTATCACTGTCCATCGATTGATGCAAGCCTTTCTCAAAGTAATCAAGAAGGCACAACGAGACAAATGGGATGATGAGTGCGAAAGAGCTTTCCAAGACCTGGAGAAGTATCTCATATCACCTCCCTTATTATCCAAGCCGGAAGTAGCGGAGGACTTATACATCTATGATAGGAGCATATTTACACGATTAGTTAGTTTGTTTTCTTGCATTTAGGTTGTTAGTTCCTAGTTATTTTAGTATTTTAAGCTATTTTCGTGTGTTTGTAGGTCCAAAGGGCTAAAGTGGCAAGAAAGTGCACTTTGGAGCTTTTTGGAGCAGTTTTGGGCTTGGAATGGATAGCACATGCATAGAGCAAGGTGGATGGACGAATTTGAAGACCAAAAGAGGCTAGGCTTATGCTGAAGTTATGAAGAAATTAATTCAAGAAAAGGAAGTAAAGGATGAAAGCGAGAAAGAAGGAATGTTAGCCAAAGTTACCTTATTTTGTCCTAAACTTTCCTAATTCTTCACCATTTAATTTCCAGCTGCAAAAGAGGATCCTTAATTATTTTAGGACACTTAAATCATGATTCTAGAAGACCTAAACCCATTCCTATAGGGTGCCACACCAAATCTGCAAGGAATCCTTCCTTGCCGTGCAAGGAAGTCACATTCTTCTTTCTTTCTAGGCTTGCCACATATCACTTACCCTTTTCCTCTTAGGGTTCTGATTTGTTACCCTTTTCTTGGAGGATTTGGAGTCTTAAACCTTTCCCAAATTAATTCCCAGCCGTGCCCTTTCCTTCCTCTATAAATAAAGGCCCTTGCCGCACTATTCAACCCATACACTCACTATCAACACAATCCATTCACTACCATTCATACTTTCAGCCATTCTTCCATACAATTCATCACTCAAACCTTCACCCATACCTTGTGCCGCAACAAAGAAGAAGAAGGATGACCTTTGGACATGCTTGCCATTCAAGTTGGGTTGCTGGAATGTTTTTAGGTGTAATCCATCCTTTGTTTCCAATGTTTAATTTAATTTATCTTTGTTTTGAGAACATGAGGAGCTAAACTCGTTTTAGCTAGGGGGAAATTCAAAGCCATGAATATATTTGCAATATGAATTGATTACTTCTAGTTGTGATTCTATAAATCATGAATACAATTTACTTAAATGTTTGATTCAAAACTTATTCTTGTATGTTGATTAAGGGTGCACACTTAGTTTGCATGCATGAATTTGATGTTAGGATATAAGGGAGTTTCACATAATCGTTATGAACTTATATTCATAAGTAATAGAGGTTGTTAATCACAATCGTGTTAAGTGAATTCTTGGCAGGAATATCATGTTGTTTATAGTTACAAAGGTCTTGTCAATGCTTATGATTTTCATAAAGCTTAATGATCTTTGATTGTATCTCTATTATGTTGTTCATGTAGGGGACTATTGAAGAATAATTTTGGTTTCCGATGTGTTGTCCATCCAATTCAATGACTTAAAGAAAATCTGAGGGTTAATTAGTGTTGTTTACGGTTAATCTGGGGCGTTGAGGTTCATGGTTTAATGCAAAAGCAACTAGAAATCGATTTGTGTGTGTCATGTGTGGAGAAGGACCCTCTAGCTAACCAATCACCCATACTTTTCCCCCAAATTCGTGCTAAACTTGTTAAGTCTTTAATTTACTTGTCTTTACTTTAAATTCGTCAAAAACCCAATCCCCTTTACTCTGTTGTGTCAAGTTAGTTAGAATCTGTCCAATTTGTGTTCTTAAGTGTTTTTAAGTGTTTTGAATCAAGTTAAAATCAATTTTTGTCCAAATCACCTTCTAGTGTCTAATTTGAGTCTGTCTGATTGTTTTGTGTTGTTTTGAGTCTTTTTAATTTGTTTTGAGTTCTTTGAGTCTAGTTAAGTGTTTTCAAGCTTAGTTTTATGTTTTTGAGTCAGTTTTAAGTAGATTAGCAATCCCTCATCATTCTCGGCCTAGAACGATCTCTACTTACATTTTTACTACAATTGTCAATAAGAAGGTTTAATTTGTGTGTTAGAATATTTCACATCTATCTACATAGTAGTCTCAGAAGCAGTGGTGAGCTCTGCCCTCATACGAGAAGAGCTAAAGGCCCAACTGCCGATATTCTACACTTCTAAAGCTCTTCTCGATACAGAAATTAGATATCCGAAGATCGAGAAATTAATTTTGGTGCTAATTGTTGCGGCTCGAAAGCTCAGACCATATTTTTAAGCTCATACAGTCATCGTCATGACTTAGTATCCTCTATGATCAATCCTACATGATCCAGATGCTTCTCAACAAGTAATGAAATAGGCATTGGAACTTGGCCAATACGGCCTAGTTTTTCGACCCCGCACGGCGATAAAGGCCCAAACCTTGGCAAACTTCATAGCATAATTCACAGCTAGCCTAGGTGATGCAACAAAACGACCCAACAATGCTCTAGAGGTAATTGGGCATGCCCTAACCACGCCTACTTCACCCGATGGGGACTTTTGGCATTTGCACATTGACAGCGCATCCAACTAGGCTCGGGAGCAGGCGTGGTCCTTGTTACCCCAGACAGTTTGATGCTTGAGTAGGCAATCACTCTAGGTTTCAAAGTATCCAACAACGAAGCAGAGTACGAAGCCTTACTAACAGGCCTTCGAATGGCAAAAGACTTGCCAGTGAAAAAGATTGCAATTCATTCTGATTCCCAGCTAATCACCAGCCAAACTACTAGGGAGTACACGTCAAAATATTCGAAGATGATGCAATACCTAGAGAAGGTATGAAAGTAACTTGACGCATTTTAGACTTACACCTTCACTTCAGTTCTGCGGCAGACAACGCCCATGCGGATGCGCTAACCGGCCTAGGCTTTACTTTCAACCCTTAACTCAAACGCTTTATTCCGGTAAAGTATCTAGACAAGCCAATCATAGAGGTGGAGCCAGCAGCTAAGGTGTCACAGGTTAGTACAACTTTAAACTAACAAGATTCCATTATAGACTACCTAGTTAATGGCACACTTCCCATGGAAAGATTAGAGTCTAGAAAGCTCCAAACAAAGGCAGCACGTGACTACATGTGGAATGACATTCTCGTCTGAAAATCCTACACTGGTCCACATCTTCGCTGCCTAACGCCACCCGATGACCAAAAGGTTCTAATTTCAATCCACGTAGGCATTTGTGGAAATCATTCTGGAGGCCGATCCTTAACACAGAAGGATCTTAACGCAGGTTACTACTGGCCTATTATGCATCAAGACGCTAAGGAGTTAGTACAAAAGTGTGACCGCTGCTAATGCTATAAGCCGGTACCAGCACTGCCTGCCCTAGAACTACACCCTCAAACGAGTCATTGGCTAGTCATGTAGTAGGCAATTGACTTGGTAGGGCCAATGTCGCCCGCTACAAGGGATATATGCATGATGATCGTGGCAACTGACTACTTCACCAAATAGAAAGAAAAAGAGCCCATGACAACCACAACTCAGACGGACATAGAGCGCTTCATATGGAGGAACATCATTTGCCAATTTGGCATCGCTCAATACATCATCATAGACAATGGCCCGTTATTCGTAAGCAAAGATTTGGCAAAGTTTTTCTAGAAATATGGCATCAAACATCACATGTCCACGCCAAAGTATCCCTAAGGCCATCGACAGGCCGAAACATCGAACAAGATGATTCTCGACTGCCTCAAAAATCCTTCTCCGATAAAAAGGAAAAATGGCCAGACGAACTTCCCGGATGTCTATGGGTGTATCGCATAACCAAATGATTAGCAACCAATAAAACTCTTTTCTTTTTGGTAATTGATTAAGAAACAATCATTCCTGCAAATGTCATCGTGCTAAGTATCAGTACTTTACTGCCAAGCATTGAGTAGAACAGAAATGTGGTGGCCACAAACTTAGATCTCGCAGAAGAGAAACACGAGAAGGTCATCACCCGCATCGCAGCCTCCCGCTACATCAAAGCCCGAAGACTCAAGCAACTCGACGGGCACTACCTTACAAGCCAAGGACTATCCAATTGTTATGTAGTTCTTGTCTTCCAGTTAAGTTTTCGATCCTTTCACTCGTTTTCCAATGAGAAATTTAGAAGTAATTTACAACTTGGCTTGGTTGTATGCGTAAAACAACTGATCACTCCTGCACTTCAAAAGAAGACTGTGCCCTTCTTAGGGACTTATCGCAGGAATTGCACCCTTTGGGGACCAACCATGCTCACCAGTGCGAGAGGGTAAACCAATTCCCCGACACCCACAGAGGTTTGCTCTCTGATGCAGGAGGAGAAACTATACACTCTGAATATCCAGACGTGGATGAGTCAGGCTGCCCTAATGTAACAAGGTGCATGATGGCTTGCGCTGGAATTCCTAGAAGTAGCCATAATAGTCTTTTTCAAGGCTTAGCTAACCGAAGGATTTTTTTTGTCTCTTGGCTTAATTTGTGGGGAACCGGGCCTCAGAGACGGATGAGGCACATTACACAGTACGCCCTATGGACAGTTGCCCTGGAACCCTAAAGATACTACCTAATGCACTAAGGTAGTTTACGGTTTCCAGAAGACTGTTTACGGCTTGCCCTTCGAGTAGTAAGCCGCTCTAAACTTATACAACCGCATATTTTTGTGAAAGGTTAAACAGTTAGCGTGTATATAGAAGCTCTATCTACTACCGACATGCTAGGCAGTCGATAAGCTTCTCCTCTACCAAGCATGGAATGATTGTCTAGATCTACAATAATTTCTGAAGTGTTGTGATACATGCTACGCAAACCATGGAATTGGTTACATAAAAAGCAAGGAATTCTCTCATACCTTTGCTTACAAAATTCTATACAATTGCATACTTTTGATACGAAAGGTTAACGAATTTCATGACCTAAAAATCTTTAGTATGTTGTGATGCAGGCCACATAGCTCAAAGGATTAAAGAGATAGCCAAGGTTAATAGCCAAATGGTCATGCAGACTTATTTGCTTCTATAAGTAAGGTGTTTGGCTGCTGACCCTATGGCTAACAACTTTGCAAAAGTTTTACATCAACACCTACGGTTGCATAAGATATGTGGGCCTATCTACTTATGGAAAAGCAACATACTTGATGTTGGTCTAAAGGTCAAACGTTAAGCCTTAAAAAAAAAGCGAAGATGAAGAAAAGCGAAGGAAGCAAGTTTATTAAATTTTCTAGCAAAATTGATAAACAAATAGCAAAGATAGAAGGAGTTCAAGCAAAGCAAAAAAGCAGTAAGGAAAACAAAGAAAATCCTAAAGGCTACCTAGAAGTAAGACTACTCTTCAGCAGCTTGGACATCCAATGACTACTGGGTTGTCACACCTTCAACACCGCGATGCTCTCAGCAGCGGCATCATCTAGCATTTCACCAACACCTACCTCAGCTTGGGCACCAACTTCTCGAACTACTTCACCAATGGAAGCATCAAAAGTAAAGGCAAGCAAATCTTTTAGAGAAATAGAGAAGGTCTTGAAGTTTTTCTCAGCAAACTCAATGTCAGATGGCCTACCGAAGAGATGACCTATATAACCAAACTTGTAGAAATTGGCCTAACTCTGAACAAGCGAAACCTTAAGCCCTGCCTTTTCAACCTTCAATTGCTCGTTCTCTTCGAACAGACCAACACGGACGCATTGCAGCTCATCCACTTCCTTCTTCAAATTTTCATTGATCTTTAGTGCAGCTTGGAGTTACAACACTTGAGGCTCAAACCTATCCATAACCTTTTTGAAGTAGATCACTTGATTATAAGTAGCAATCAACTATTTATCATTTGTGTAAGTAGCAAAGCAAAGCTCAGAAACAGCATGCTCAAGATCTTGAATTTGAGGTATGTAACATCCAATCTCATTCTCTGCACTTTCATACTTCACTTCAATCGTGTCAAGCCTAGTATTCAAGTTAATGATCTCCTGGCGAGCGGTCTTAAGCTACAGAGAAGTGAAGGCGGAGATATTAGACCCCTTCAAAGCGACGAGCTCAAACTTCAACCACTTGATCTTCTCAGCAGAATAAGAAGCTTCAGCTGCCATAATCTGTCATCTCCTTGGCAGCCTTGGTATCTTCTTGGTCAAGGAACATAGATTCGGTTGCTAGAATCGTTGTTTTCTGCATCATAGCAAGCAGAGCAGTTCTTCTATATTAAGTCGTATACTTCGCAAAGGAACTTGGGCAAATAACCCCTCTAACGCCATCAACAAGCTTGGGACAGGTGTCCATGTCTTCAAGCAGATATGGCTTAAAAAATGCATAAATTTTAGCAGCCTATCTAGAAACAAGCTTGGTGGATTTTTCACAACTACCTACACGAGCAGTCTCCTCTTTCTAAGCAAGCGAACCAATCTCAGTAGCAAAAGCAATAGGCCTTGGCACCAATTTAGTGGCAGAGTCTACCTTATTGATCTTTATAGTAGCAAGCCTCTCTGAAAGTGAATAAGGCTTTGCTTCCAACAGACATCTCGGCACAAATTTCAGCACTAACGACACGACTGAACCTCTACGTTGATCAATCCTATCAACAATCGTACTAGTTACCTTCAGCATGGTAAGCGTCATCGGCTCAGATCTAGCGGCTTCATCATTTTTCCCCTTGGAAGAAGTCAAGTCAATCACTAGCCTATCGATAACAGATGGACCCTCATGAGCAGTGAAGGAAGTCTTTCACTTTTTCTCAACCGTTATTTTTTAAGCAAGTGGGGAATATCTCTTCTTTCCATCTTCATTCACACAGGCACCACGATAGTGATCAGACGCGTTAATGCCTCGGCCTTAATCCGCTTTATCTTCTCTCTCAAGGGCAGCCCACCTTTCTCCCAGCAAATAGGACCAAGTAGCCAATGCCACTTACTGTACTCAGCAAGAATACCTAGAGCAACATGCACCTTTTTCATATCTGGAGAAGTCTTAGGAGTTGAGTCGAATTCTAAATCTACATAAGCAGTGAAGGAAAATCAACAAATCAAAGAGCAACTCAACAAAGCACAAAGCAGTCTAAAAACTAAGCAGTAAACTTACTGATGATGAAAATCATTAGAACGTGCAGCTTAGGGGAAGAATCAAACTCCCACTCTCCATTTATCTCCAAAGTCTCCTTAGCCCAATCATGATCTCCCTTGCTTGAATAATTGAAGAGCCTATGGCGAGAACGCAGCTGCCCAACTCCATCAATATGGCCTATGTCAAAGAAGTACTAGAATTCATTGACGGTTAGATCCAAGTCAAAGAATTGGCTTAGGTTGAGGAATCATACCATCACATATACTGCATTTAGAGAATAATAAGTGGGGAACACTTCATGGAACAAAGCACTTCTTGGAAGAAACGCGGCATGGGAAATCCAAACACAAAGTAGTAGGGGTGAAACTTGATGGTTCTCTGAGCCCCACTACATGGCTCACGGCTGCTACCCTCCTTGACATGCTTCATACGTACCCCAAATGGAATGGCGTGCCTATATGCTTCGAGGAAATCTCTTAACAAGTCATCGAAATTAATTTTGAAGTAAGCAGCCTTGAAGTTGCCCATTTTACTTAAAGACTCGCATTAGCGATACAACGGTGACACACCATCGTCACTCTTATGGCTTGAAAAAGACATGCTCGAAGAAATTCTACAAATATGCAAGAAAGAATCGTTAGACGGCTAAAAAAAAAGAAGCATCGGGCCCCACGACCTAAGAACAGCAACCAAGGGAGCCCAACCCGCGCTAGCTCCTATCTCTCACTTTCGGCCCAACATGCTAAGTGGCCCAACGCCCCAAGAGGCCCAGCACGCTAGGCAGCCCAAGGCACCAGGCGCTGCTATTCCCTCAACCCAAATTCCTCGCAGCCCAATTCAAAAGGAAGAGGCTGGCACCCCCTCACCTCCCTCTCTCTCACCTTTCTCGTATGGGCCTAAGCCAAGCGGCCCAAAGATCAGCACCCCAGCGTCTCATGGCGTCGACCCAAGCTAAGAAGTTCCTGACTCGAGCCGAGCCCCAACTGGCCTCTGCAGCCTACGCCGAGCTGTTGCCATACCAAGCCACCCACGACAACAATGTCATGGCTTTTCCAAGCCACTTTTTGACATATCCTTGACCCCCATCGAGCCAAATTTCAAGCCTCAAGACTCCAAAAAATTAAAAAGACAAGGAAAATTAATTTTTCTTACCTTCGTGCAATGTGAAGACGAAGAAAGCAATGAAAGACGGTCATTTGCACGGGTAAGTGTAGAAGATTGCTAGGGGAAGGGGAACAAATATCCTCTAGCTTTCTCGCTCTTGTAGGGTAGAATAAATTGCTTTCTGAAGTTGATTTAATCATCTACTTAAGGTAGACCTAAATAGACTTTGGAAGTGATTTATTTCCCTTTCCTAGATGGATCTAATTTCCAATTAATGTGGGAATCTACATCAAAATAGGAAACAATATTCCATTTCCTAAAGCAAAGGAAGATGTCTACACTTGTTGCCCTTTCTTGCAAGCAGCCCAACAAGTGTGGGGCCATTTTTGCAGCAAAAAATAATCAAGAAAATTATGGAGGTGACACGTGGCTTTTGGGTGAAAAATGACAAAATTACCCTCGAGGCACTCTGGGATTCCCACGCGCATGCAACGGACAATAATGGCTCAATCAAGGAATTATCAAAGGTGATCAAAATGATATTTATTCAAATCCCTCTCATCATTCCTCATCAAATCCTTATTCAAAAGGTAATTACCAATTTTCCTATTCATTTTAGGTTTAATTGCCAAGTTAATTGCAAGATATTATTTCACATAATATCTTGCAATTATACTCATAATTTGACCAAATATGGCCGGCCCCTATTCTCCAAATAAGGTGGGTCACTCCCCCATAAATAGCCCTATTATCCCACTAAAAAGCGACACCATTGGCTACCCATAAACTCCTAAACACATTCTTTTCAGAATTCTAACTTTGGCATCGAAAATTCTTCGGCCAAAGCCCCCACCATTCATCATAGGCACGTGAGACTTTTGACCTTAATTTTAGGTGTTATTATTTTGCAGGTGCATAAGTCCTGCCAACCATTATAAATATTGTGTGTTTCTAGTTTTTCTCTATTTTGCTAAGTTTTAGTCTATTGTTGGATCGTCAAAGAGTAAGATCTAGAAGAGTCAAAATACAATGGGTATCGAGAGCTTGTTTCAAAGTGTTCTATGGTGTCACAAAGGAAGGCTACAGCGGACCTAGATCCTTTGGATGGTAAAGATGACTTCACGAACTGGCAAAAGATGATGAAGAATGTATTGATACAACATGATTTAGATAATGCACTTGTTGGTAAGAAGCCTACAATCATGACAGTAGAGGCATAGACCAAGGTTCTAAAGAAGGCCAAAAGCTCCATCAAGATCCATCTCACAAGATTAGTCATGTCCCACATCACAGAAAAGATGATTGCTAAGGAAACATGGGACAAGTTGGAAGACATTTATAAGGGCAAAAACCGTGTCCAATAAACTTTTTGTCCAGGATGAACTATTCGAGCTTCGACTAGAAGAAGGAGGTGATATTGAAGATCATGTATGCAGGTTCCAGAATTGCATAAACAATTTTTAGAAGGTCGAAGAAACTTACAAAGATGATGACATGATTATCATCTTGCTGAGGTCTCTACCTTCGTCTTTCAAACACTTTTGAAAAACTCTAATGTTTGGAAAAGAGTCTTTGAAGGTTGAATATGTAATTCAGCTCTTCAGTCATATGCTAAACTAGATGATATAACTAAGAGCTCTCATAGTCTTTATGCCAAAGGCAAGGAGAGGTGGCGGAAAAACACAAAGGAAGAGAAGAGCAGCAACAACAAGGGTAGGTCAAAACCCTAGAAGAAAAAGGAAAAGAAGGAAGGGTGATTCGAATGTGTGCCGATCATTAGAAGAGGAATTGCAAGATTTGGTAAGAGAAGAAAGCCAATATAGTAGGAAGCTTTAGTTAGTGTAGTCACCGAGTAAGAGAGTGACCGGGAGCTTCTTTTAGTAACATTAGGCTCCAAGGCTTTCACAAGTTAGATTTTGGATACCAGTTGCACATTCCATATGTGTGCAGTAAGAGAATGGCTCGATACTTACAAAGAGGCCAGCAGTGGATAAGTTTTAATAGAGGACGATTCACCATGTCCTATAAGGTGGATCGGCACTATTAGAATCAGAATGTGTGATGGAGTGATATTATTTTTTTAAAAATGTTCACAGAAATTTACCAATATCATTGGATCCATTGTTTGAGAATCCGCCTCTTCATTGGAAGTGTGTAAAGTTTTGGATGAAAAATGTACTTTGATGTCCTAAGATTTTCACAATCTTTCACAACTCACAAGAGAAAAACAAATTTACATTTGAAATATTCCAATACAGAATATGCAACCGGAGTTGTAATAGGTCTATTTTCATCTTCAGGAGTACATTTTTCCACCGAAGAGCTCTTAAAAGATATTGTCAATGTATACACCATTAATATTAAGGAAAACTAATGAAAAGGGCTTGAAAACTTTGAGTTTTAATGATAAGGACAAAATAAAGGGTAAAGTGAATAGTACCAGGTTTGACTTTTTAGTGTAAAAATATGGTTTTTCGTTAAAGTGAACAGTACCGTGGGCTTTTCGTTAAAACTCCCATAATATTAAGGTGTATCACGCCAACAAAGATGAGAAAAGCTATCTCCGATACATATGGTTGGTATAACCAAGGAAGAAAATATCGGTAATATCGGAAATATCGGTAGTCCGAAAACACGGAAATATCGATGGAAATATCGGGATAATATCGATATCGATAAAAATTACATGGAAACCACGAAAATTGTAAGAAAAACTTGGAAATTTTTATTGAAACTTTGCAGGATGTTTATTTAGTCAATTATCTATTAGTTTATCAAAAAAAATTGACAGGAAATACATTGCATGATGGATTTAACATTATCAAGTTGATTATATAGCGAGCTGACAAACATTGTGAGTATAGAAAATATGTAGTAATTAATGAAAGAAGTCTAAACACACCATAATCACTTATATATAATGAATTAGTACAATATTTTACACTTTATACATTGCATGGTAAGATACATGAGTGACTTAGTACCACATAGAGTTCCTATGAGATTCAAAATTTTCACTATGTTCATCATCTCTATGTGTAGAGTGAGTGTATTGTGAAGAGTAATATGGCATCAAACTTCACTCATATCAGAGTCTTAATTCGAAAGGATTTCTATGTTTTAATTCGAAAGGATTTCTATGTTTTTACTTTTAAATTCACTTATATCAGAGTCTTAATTCGAAAGGATTTCTATGTTTTAAAAAATGGGAACCGGATCCCTTCGGGATCCAAAGAAACTGAGCCCACTCATCAAATGATCCGAGTCATTGAAATTTGATCTAACGACTACAAACAAGGGGTCCTCTAAAAGTTATAAAAATTACAGCCGTTGGATCGAATTTCAATGGCTCGGATCATTTGATCTTTGGACTCAATTCATTTGGGTCCGAAGGGGATCCGGTTCCTAAAGAAAGGAAACTAGTTATGGGACTCATTATATAGTGAACTTGAACGATTCGAACTGTTTATTTTTTAAGTCCTCATTTGATTGTCATGATGAAATTTTAATGTTTGTTAGAACATAATGTTCGTCAATTTCTTTGTCATATCGATTTCTTGTGTCATTTACAGTCTACTATTAAAATTCAAGAATACACAAGTAGACACATTTTTTCTTATGATAAATAGCTTTTTCATGATACGTGAGCATGACTCTTTGCAATTTGCATTTTTGATTACCACCTTTGATGCACCATATCCTAGTCGCTTTCCACCAAGGTACAACAGTTCTTCCAAATTTCCCTTTACTTTTCACTGCAATTAGCGACAAGAATGCACCCCACATCTGATCGTTGCTTTATTGCTTCCATCATCACAAGTCACAATAAAAGTTGACTAGAGCCATTTACCAAAGAAAAAGTTGAGTGAAGTTTGATGCCATATTACCTTTCAGCAAATAGAGTTCCATATTACCGAGACCCACATACCTCTCCTTTCTCTCTGCACCGACACCCCACCTACACACCTCTCCTTTCTCTCTGCACCGACACCCCACCCACACACACACCACGGCCTTCTGCTCCTCCCTCTCCTTTCTCTCTGCACCGCGACCCACACCATGGCCTTCTGCTCCTCCCTCTCCTTTCTCTCTGCATCGCGACCCATATACACCTCTCTTTTCTCTCTGCACCAACACCCACACGCACACCATCGCACCTGCTCCGGCGAGTTCCTTCAATTTCTCCAGTTAGGTAAGCTTGGGGTTTTTCTTTTTATGTTCTAGATCGAAGGTTAGATGTCAAATTGAAGTTCTATCTCTTCTTTTTGCAAGGTTTTTGGGATGAATTCGACTCGGGAACATGGAAACCCATCTCCGGCGAGGCCGTGGGTGTCGACGAATTTTCCGAACACCTCCGGCCGTTTCACGGCAAACGGACGTTATAAAAACGTTCCTCTCGTCTTCTATTTCATGTTCATACCTAGATCGGAGTCTAGGGGGTTGTTTTACAGTCGGCCGGAGCTGTAGAAGCTCCGGCGTTCGTCTCCGACTTGCACATTTCCAACATTTCGCGATAATATCGATAATATCGCGATATTATCGCGAAATTTTGCCGAAAACCCCTTGGATACCACCTAAAATATCGGTGCACGAAAAAAACGATAATATCGGCGATATATCGCCGATATTATCGATATTTTCTTCTGTGGGTATAACTACCCAACGTGACAACCACGTACTGACAAGCCCTAAACTACTAGATCATAACCGCGTGATAGCCTCCCTAATTAAATTAGGAAAATTTTATCTGAACCCATATAATCTCATTCTATACCCAACTTAAATTTTAAATGTGAGATGTCTTTTTTATCTTATTTCAAAGTTACCATCAAGTACAAAATGAAATTAATAATAAAATTAAAATTTATATATAAACCCACTAATCAATAAACCATTGAGGGCATGAGGGTCCTTTGAATTCAGAATCTGAAAGAAACAAATTGGATTTAAGAAGGGGCCTATCTTTCTTGACATCTTCATTGAATGTAAACAAGGGGGCTATCTTTCTTGACACTCAAGTCTACTCTGTACTTTCAACCTTTCTTCACCAACCTAATTTTTTAGTACTAAAATTGTTGCTTCCTATTAAAGTTTAATCCTTTGAAGCAACCACATGGTGTCTATGCTGTTTCCTGACCTCGAATTCTTCCTCTGTTGCCTAAGCAATCCCCATGGTCGACAAAGAAGGATGACTGGAACAAGAGAACCTCTATAAGCAGAAGTGACAACGGTCGAGTAAACACGCCATTTCACTCGACCAATTTTTGCTTCTTGTTCGTGACTTTTTTTTCTAGAAGCTTTGCCATTATTGAAAGGGTCTTTTTCTTCTAGAACCTCTATTAGATTAACTTGATGGTGAGCTAATCATCATTTTAGATTAATGTATGGATTCACCAGCTAGTTAAAGAGCCTTCTCTCTCCTGGTAAGACGGAATATGAATTGTGCGGGCAATCACAATGGATATATTTATGGAAATGCCACTCAACAACAATTATTGTCCAGACGAATTCATGACACCCCTAATACTAGCTTAAGCATTTTGGCCTAATAAACATTACAAACCAGACAAAAGAACCCATTTTATATATTTTCTGTATTTATGTAATCACTATTATATTGTGTGCTTGTATTCATAAAACGAGTTTGAGTTCTATAATTCATCAAGGAAAGTGTAATTACTGTGGCAATGGGTGAGTTTGAATAAATCTTGTTTATGAAGCGCCAATGGGGTAAGAACAATAAGAATCCAATTTAAAACCCAACTCGATTTCCATTGTATGAGAAATAGCATATTGATTTAACATTTCAATCTCAGATAAGCACAAAAGGACTGCAACATATGATTTAATTACTTTATCTAATCTTGTCTGCTCACATAACTTTTCAATTCTAGATTGTTTGTTTGATCAATTCATCAAACACGACTCCAAACATGTATGGACATTATACTATGATCAATGAAATAAACATCATTCATTTGACTACTCTCTTTTATGCTTTGAATGAGTTGGAGAACTCTGATTTTGGGTTTTTATTTTCTAAATAAGTGTGAAGATAAATTTACATATTGAATTGAGTTTGTGAGGGTAGTGTAGTAAATTTGAGTTTAAAGAGATATTGATAGTTTCATTAAAAATAATATGGGCGTAGAGAATAAGTTAAGTGTAGAAAGAGATTACATGGGTTCAAATAAAATTTCCCATTATAAATTAGCTAGAGATCAATTTCTAACTCCAATACCAACAAACCATATAGTCTGTAATTAAATTGGAAGAACAATATATTTATATTATTTATAAGACAGTAAGAGGATTAAAAAATTGATACAAAATAAGGAGCTTGTAGCTTAATTAGTTAAAAATATTCATGTATACTCACGAAGTTCCGTGTTTGAACTCTCACACTAAAAAAATGATACAAACACATTAATGCATCAAGTTCTTGTTAGCTAGCTTTATTAATTAATTAATTAATTAATTTGTTTATCGATTTATTTATTTTCAATAAAAATCATTTTCTTAGCTAACCAAGTGTATCTCATCGGTACGCACGAATAATGTTGAAATCCCCATTATTTTCTTCACTTCTTTATTGTATTTATAGCTCATAAAATACTCGCGGGAGCCTAGAACAAGTCAGCAAATGCCGAAGATAAGATCAGTTTATATACTGATTCCAAGCACTTTATAGTTTATACACATATATGCAGGAAGCCTTTAAGAGAAGGGATCCTCATTTTTTTTTTTTTTTATAAAAATGGGGATTAATTGTAGGGTCCACACCACATTGAACTTTAACGATTTGAACCATCTATTTTTCAAGTTGCACCTCATAGATCATCTTTGCAAAACATTAGCCAAATCGGAAATATTTAAGACATCTAATTGGATTAAAAAAAATTAACGAATACTTTGTTATATAAGAAACAATGAAATTTTATCTTGATAATTAAATAGGCAAATGGTTTCGTATTGAATTGAATTTTTGCAATGATGATCTATGAATTGAAACATCCAAAATAGACGGTTCGATTCTTTGAAGTTCGATATGAAGTGAGTCTCACACCTAGTCCCCATTATTTTGGAAAAAATGGGGATCCCTTTGCATAAAGGGCATGTGTATGTGTGTGTGTGTGTGTGTGTAATATAACTTGAAAACTAGACAATTCGAATCGGTAAAATTCGATGTCATGTGAATCCCACAACTAATCCCCATTTTAAGAAAAAATAGGGATCCCTTCCCACATATACATGTATTCATATAGTCCTCTTCTGTTTAAGCATCTCTAAGCTTAACTAGTTAGTAACTCAGCTCAATTGGGGGGTATTAGGCTTTGACAGCTTTATAGCTTAATTAGAGCTTTGGCCTCAGATTAAAAAAAAAAAAAAAAAAAAAAAAAAATTGGGTTTTTTTTTCC
>VIEB01000165.1:351872-432007 GCA_006547085.1 Malus baccata
AAAAAAAAAAAAAAAAAAAAAAACATTGAGTATTGATTTCCGAGTTGTAATAATGTGGAGTAATAGTTATTATAGAAATTTGTTCAAAATAAAAAATTTAAAGTGAAAAATATGGACTAAAGTTTTAGCAGAGTTACATAAAAAGAATCATTGTTCTATATTATGACAATTTAGAGACTAATATTCAGGACTTTTTAATTCATTCTATATAATATACTGTATGCTACGCAGTTTCCTCTATTTTATTGCACAAATGCATACTTTAAATTACTAACTTGACTGTGTAGTAATCACACACCAAGCATCTCTTCCTCCATAATCAAACCAAAAACTTCTCTCATCTCACAGCTCCCAAGTGGCCACGGTTCATCCTCTAAATCTTACACCAACTAGTACTACTTCATGTTCTAGAAGTGAGCATATGACTTCAAAGAGAGAAACCTTCACTATATGGATGAAATCGCTTGTGATGCAAGGAAATGGGTGCACTACCTTTGATGAAAATGGAAAAGCTGTTTATCGCATAGATAACTACGACAACAAGCACAACAACAAAGTTTATCTCATGGATCTCCGTGGGAAACTTCTCTTTACTCTAGGTGATAAGAAAATGAGCGTTTTTACAAGTTGGAATGGGTACAAAGGCAACGATATTGGTACCAAGAAGCGAATGTTTCAAGTGAGAAAAAGTTGTAGAATTAATCATGGAAATAAAGCCTGTTCTTATAAAGTAACAATGGGATCTGATAGAAATTGCTACAAGTTAGAGGGTTTGAATTGTAAATCATCATTATCAACTTTCAGAATAAGAGACAGCAATGGAGGAATTGTAGCAGAGGCAAAGAGAAAGCAGTCAAGTTCAGGAGTAGTTTTTGGAGATGATGTGCTGACTTTGGTGGTGGAGCCTCACGTTGATCACTCCTTCATCATGGCTCTTGTCATTGTGTTTGGGCCCAAAATAATAGTTTGGGCCGAGTATAGAATCATTCTCGGCCCGGCAGGCCTTGTGACAAGGGTGTTATGGATCGTTCAGTACGAGGGCCTCCAAACCTAGGTCGGCTAGGTCATGACGTAAGACAAGTCGAATCCTGGTGCAATAAGGAGTCTCGGCAGGATTAATAACCCAAAAGGGAATCCGTCTCAATTAAGGACTAGGTTCACAATCCTAGTGAAAGTAGGATTGGTCGAGTCAGTGTTTGATCAGGAGAAGAAGTCCTAGTCCGAATAGGGTTTTAACTCGACCTTGGGGGATCCGTTGCTATAAATAGAAGAGGCTGTGCATCGTTCAAAGCCCCCTGCAATTCAACACACAACTGCCCTGCGCAAACTCTCTCAACAACTTTGAGGTTTTTATTTTCTTTTTTCGCTGACACATCTTCCGTTGGCATCAACAGCACTGTGAAAGCAACCAGTGATATCTTAAGTCGGCATAGATAGCTCTGTCATCGTAGAATCAGCCGATCTCGCAGTATCTTCCGTTGGCATCAACAGCACTGCGGCGAGGACGGTTGGTTATCTATCCAAGTCTCGGTCGAGAAGGATTTCCGGATCCTTATTGATTGAGATCATCTCATTAGCCTTCTCGGCGAAGTGAGGTGTTGCAGTTTATTGAGCTCGGCGCATTGCACGCCGAGTTATTTTATGATTGGATACTTCCAAGTGGGATTTAGAGTTCGGCATTCGGACGGCCGAACCACGTTCACTATTAAAACTTATATTTGCTTTGAGTATTTGTGCCCTTACACTTTGGTGTCGATTCGTCGTGAGTTTACTCTGACGAATAACATCACGGTGACCGAATCCGACGACGGCGATTCATGAACTTCGTAAGAATAGTAACCTTGTCTTCAAGTTCGAGAACCCAAGAGGCCGAGACGTGTTCCTTCCTCGGTCGCAATCGCAAGACGCAGAAGTCAGCCGCGCACCCAACGCAACGTCAACAAATTTACTCCTCGGCCGACGAGTTGGCACGCCCCGCATTCACCGAAGAACATAGTTAGCTTATAGATTATTCGGCCTGCGTGCCACGTAGGCTTGGTAGTTTCTAGGGTCAACATACTGTTTATTGCTTAATTAGACATCAAATATGATTCTTAGAGCAGTCTCAGATACATGTATGGATAGACGTCTAAATAGTAGAGCAGCATGGTAAAATCAATTTAGTTTGTGTGTTTTTTATAACCAATTTTTGGTTTTTTTTTTCTTTTTTTTTTTATTTGTGTGGGAATTCAACCTTTAACTCTGTGAGACATACATATATGGATCCAGCTTTTCTCCTAATTAATTTTCAGACACGCTGATTAATTACTCATTCTTTTCGGTCAAATACTATATTTATTTTACTTCGTCGTGATTTTAGTTTTTAAATACAATGACATTTTCTACACTAGGGGGAGTTTCACAAAGCTGTACAATGGGTAACTTTCCGAAAACAAAAATAAAAGCCCTTATCTTGTTGGCTGGTTGATATATTTCTATAATAGTATTTCATCACATCCATCTATTAACACATGTCATTAGGGTGGTTTAACAAAAGAGATAGAATTACAATTTAGGGATGTTAATTCAAATAAGTGCGTTTTCTCCAAAAAAAATAAATCAAATCAAATCAAATACGTGAGAAAATAAATTAAGATTATCCCGTAACGTACGAGAAAAATATTGTAACAACCACATGATTGTTGTGGTCCTATTCAAGGACCAAAATATCGAAAATATCGGCGAAATTTTCGTTTTTTTGAGTTACCGATATTTTAATGGGTATCCAATGAGTTTTCTTCAAATTATCGCGATATTATCGATAATATCGCGATATCAGCTATAATATCGCGCTATTATAGCGATATGACATCCAAAAATCTTGAAAATTTCTCAAAAGTCTCAATTTTGAGCATAGAGGGATTCGAACCCCTCCCATTTGACTCCCTAACTCCTTAACCACCATATCACTTATGTTGTTGTGATAATTGATAGGAGCATATTTATGCGACTGAGTTAACTTGTTCTCATGCATTTATGTTGTTATTTCTTAGTTAATTATGAATTTTAAGCTATTTTCGTGTGTTTGTAGGTCCATAGGCCTTATAAAGCAATAAGGTGCATTTTGGTGCATTTTGGAGTAGTTTTGGGCTTGAAATGGATAGCACATGCATGGAGTAAGGTGGATGGACGAAATTGAAGACTAAAGAGGCTTGGAATGTGTTAAAAAGAAAGAATAATTAATGACAAAGAGCTCAGCAACCAAAGAAGAAACATGAGTCAAGATTACCTTATTTTGATTTAATCTTTCCTAATCATCAATGTACCTAAGTTCCAACAACATTCCTTGTCTATTTCATTCACTCATTGCCTAGCACCACCCTTGTTCCCTCCATCATTCCAAATATCTTGCATCAATCATCACTCCACTTTAACCCTTGACTCATTTCTACACCATTCCACCTCCCTTTCCTTTCCCTACCATGTGCACAATCATTCATGTTCCCTACTTGCATTCATTGTTGCAACACCACTCCATTTTACCCATGCTTTGCATCATTACTTCACTTTCACCTTTGAATCATTTCAACACCACTCCATTTTACCCCTCATGCTTTGCATCATTACTTCACTTTCACCTTTGAATCATTTCAACACCACTCCATTTTACCCCTCATGCTTTGCATCATTACTTCACTTTCACCTTTGAATCATTTCAACACCACTTCATGTCCCCCTCCATTGCCTTGCACTTCCTCTATAAAAGGAAGTGTGTGTAACATAAATTTAGTTCTTTTTTTTTTTTTTTTTATCATTCACTCCCATTTCAATACAACCTTCATCCAAACACATCCATTCATATTTACATCCATTCCTCCATACAAACAAACCTTCAAACACCCACCAACACCTTGTGCCGTAGCAAAGGAAGGAAAGGAAAGTGCTTGGACGTGCGTGCTATCAACTTGGATCGTTGGAGCGTTTAGGTGTTTTCTTTCTTTTGTTTCCAATGTTAAATTCATTTTCTGATTTTGTTGCAATTATGAGTGGCTAAACCCCCATTTAGTTAGGGGGAAGTTTGAAGCCATGAACATGCTTGAGATATGAATTGATTTCTTCCAATTGTGATTTGATAAGTTGTGATTGCAATTCAATTATCTATTTTATTCATAACTGATTCTTGTATGTTTATTAAGGATGCATACTTAATTTTCATGCATGAATTAGATGCTAGAATATAAATGAGTTTCACCTAATCGTTACAAGTTTATATTCATGAGTAGTGAAGGTTGTTTATCACAATCGCGTTAATTGAATTCTTGGCAATTGTATCATGCATTCATAGTTATAATTGTCTCGTCAACACTTATGATTTTCATTGAACGTAATGATCTCTGATTGTATCTCTATTATGCATTCATATAGGGGACTTTTAGAGAATGATTTGGGTTGTCGCATGCATTCATCCAATTCAATGAGTAAAGGAAAATCTGAGGGTTAATTTGTGCATCACGGTTAATCTGGGGTGTTGAGCATAATAGTTTATTGAAAAGCAATTGGAAATCGATTCATGTACAAGTGTGTCATGTGTGAAGAACGGACCTCTAACTAATCCATCCATCATTTTATTTCTCAAATTCATTTTATAATCTGCCTAGTTTTATAACTTGCTTGTTTATTTCAAATTCATCCAAACCAAAATCCCCTTTTTACTTTCTTGTTTCAAAGTGTTAAATTTATGTTTTGTTTGTGTTTTTGAGTGTTATGATTCAAGCCAAAACACTAAATTCATCCAAGTTGATTTAGAGTCCAAATCTGCCCAGTTTGTGTTTTTAGGCCGTTTTGAGTGTTTTTAAGTTGTTTTGAATCTTTAAAATCTGTTTTGAGTCCCTTGAGTCTATTCAAACGTTTTTAATTTTGTTTTTATGTTTTTGAGTCAGTTAAAGGTTTTAGCAAGCCCTCCTAATCCCCAGTTTAGAACGATCCCTACTTGCATTTATACTACAATTTGACAACAAGAGGGTTTAATTTGAGTGCTTAACTTTCATCGCATCAATAATATGCTAAAATATTTATATATATTACAAGAAACAAATTTGCACATATTCCAAATTTTTTGTGGTATTATATTTTAAATTGTGTCAATTAATTACTTAGTCAATGGCATGTGGTTTTTAATTTTTCTATTTTTTATTTGGTCACTTACATGGTAGGGTTGGAAAAAATTCCCGAAAATCCCAAACCAAACCGAAAAAGTCCCAAACCCAAACCGAAAAATCCCAAACCAAAACCATCCTGAAGTTCGGGAATCCCATCCCGCAAAATACCGAAATTTTCAATATGGGATTGGTTTCCAAATCCCATTTGTTTGGTAATCCCGAAAAATACCGAAGTATTCGGTTTCCTATTGACTTTTGGGTTTTGGTTCTTGAAAACCATTGCCATGGTTGCTGACTACTCTTCACAATACACTTACTCTACAAATAGAGATGATGAAGATAGTGAAAATTTTGAACCTCATAGGAACTCTATGTGGTACTAAGTCACTCATGTATCTTACCATGTAATGTATGAAGTGTAAAATATTGTATTAATTCATTATATATAAATGATTATGGTGTGTTTAAACTTCTTTCATTAGTTACTACATATTTTCTACATTCACAATGTTTGCCAGCTCGCTGTATAATCATCTTAAATCAGTTAAATCCATCATGCACTGCATTTCCTTCCAATTTTTTGTGATAAACTAATAGATAATTGACTAAATAAACATCCTGCAAAGTTTCAATAAAAATTTCCAAGTTTTTCTTACAATTTCCGTGGTTTCCATATTATTTTTATCGATATCGATAATATCCCGATATTCCATCGATATTTCTGTGTTTTTGAACTACCGATATTTCCGATATCATCGATATTTAATACCTTGGTCCTATTAGATTAGGAATGTGATTGTATAAATCCTAGTAGATCTAGGAATATCTCTTATATTTCTATTAGTAGTTAATTATCTATTAGAGTTGTAATCCTAAAAGGGTAAGGAATTAACTTTCCCTACTACTATAAATAAAGGCACAATGGAGTGATACAACACTTACCTCACAATTACACATCTCTCTCTTCTCTCTCTATGCCGCACCCTCTCTCTCTTTTTGGCCTCCATAATTGTTTAAGTAAATTATGCTTACAATACATTATCAGCATGTTTTTTACGCTATGCCAAAGAGAGTTTGTTCTTCAATCAAGAGAGTATTACGTTTTAATCATTCTTTTTATGATTAATTTATTATTTTGTTGAATTGATCTACATGCTATTAATTCAATTTAATTTTTCTATGTTGAACGTGATACAACGCATTGGAGATGCAATTCTAGCTTTCAGAGAAGGATCTTCTACAAATTCAAAGGCTTTTGTTGTTTTCTGTCAATTAGGTATGCTTAAAATAAAGAAAGATATTTGAAACGACCATGAAGCATAAAACTATTCCCCATGATGCATGAACCCCCTACATTTATATTTACCTTCCGATATATATATATATATATATATATATATATATATATGTATGTATGTTTGTATTTATATGTATATGTATAGTATATGTTTCATATATTTGTCAATATATATATATACATGTTTCATGCATTACGCAATTAAATTGCCATGTGGAATTGTGAGTCAAAGCATATAAATAAATTAGAAGCATATTGGGTGGTTTTCAAACCCTAAACATGTCGGGAAAAAAAATTGCATTAGGCCCTGTGCGGCACCATTGCCGCACCACCATTATGGCACCACTAGATCATCACTGGCCTGAAGCCCAGTCGTGTGGCATACATCATGACATGGTGACGTTTTTGTCACCCTTGGACCACACGGCAGCAGCCTTTGGGCTTACTGCGTTGACCCAGACATCCCAAGGCTTTTGGCTTGATAAACCTAATTGGCATGTAGACCCTTAGCCTAACCAAAAGCTTGCAGCATTTTGGCCTGATGTCCCATGATGTCCTGTAGGCCACTGCGCTATGCCATGCACCCCGACCCGCTTGCTCGCAGACTTGTCTGCTAAGCTTGGCTTGCCCTAACCCGAACCTAACTTCAACTAGGCTTCCCATGCCAACCCAACGGCCCGCTCTTTTGGGCTTGCACCCGTTCCCAATTACTTGGCCCTAACGTTAGCAGTTGTTGCTACTGGGCTCCCAGTCTCGGTTTGTGGCCTGTAGCCATATATGGGCTGCTCTTGCAGCCAAACCCGAGCCCAATTACCTTTAGGGCCTTGCCCTACTTACGTAACCCAGGCCAAATACCAATGGGCTATGGTTTTTCAAATCCAAAGATATTATTTAGCATTTTAAATCATTTTAACCCGAATGTTATTGTTATTTTGCTTCCACGATCATCCCCGTTTGGTCCCGATCTATTGAATTAATTAAAAGTGACCCCGTTGACATATTTTCGTAGTAACGAAGCTCTCACACTTGAGTTCCCGAAGTAACTCAAATCCACTATACTTAAATCAGCATATTGCATTCTATATTTCTTGCAGGAACCTCTCATTTATGAACTAAACGTTCATAAACTAAATTGAACCGGTAGTTTCAAATTTAGTGCCTTTGAAACCCATAGTTTTCATAAAACAATACACCCATGGAAACCAGACGTTTTTCATGAAAACCATGTCTTAGAACTCAAATGTTCTAATTTTGACGCTTATGGATGATTCATTCCCATAGCACCAATCATAATCGTGTTCCCTCCACTACAGTGGATTGTCAAATCGTCACAAGTTTGATTTTCCCTGATTTGGATGTTTCTAACAGAAACCACTTTATGTGGGATATGAAACGTGAATCTCCACTTGACTATCAAGAAACTGAGACATCATTGTAGCCAACAATGGGATGCAAAAGCTGAATAAGCATCCGCCATGATCTTTATTCGGAGACTTATGCCCGAAACATTACAAACAGAAGTATCTCTCGAACAAGGATTCCATGGCTATTTGGCTCGCTCTTACGGACCGTCTGATCATGCGAGATATTGCTTGAAGCACACCATGATTATGTCCATGAATGAGTACAATTCTGAAGTTTCTAAATCCAATAGAATTTTGATTGGATATTACTTTTTCTCGTCCTACCATGTTTTTAACTCCCTCCTGAGGCAGCAGCGTAGAAAACGGAAGTTTACCAAATTTTCGGATCTAAGTACTACCACAAGCATGAGAGAAAGGTATAGACCCAGCTTTGGGTCAAGTCTACCGAACGGTATAGACCCAGTTCAACCAGAGTCTACCGAATGGCTTAACCCAGTTCAGTCAAAGCCCACCGAATAATGATGCCCTATTTCGACAGGGATGCACCAAAGGGCATACTCTGCTTCGATAGAGATGCACCAAACGATACTACTCTGCTTCCGTAAAGACTTACCGAACAGACCCCTCCAGCTTCAGCTGGAGCCTACCAACCCTAATTCAGGGTTTATCTTTCTCACCATCCAATTTTGAGATTGTTTTTACAACATATGGTAGAATTAGGGCCTGCCAAGGTGTGACATCTTGCCCAAAGCATGATCCTTGGCATCTAAGACCTAAAACTTCAAGAATAAAGGATATTATTCCCAAACCTCAACCTGGTAGAATCTACTTCCGTCTCAATGGAATAAATCATTGGTTATGCACCTGTTCGTGCCTCTACCAATGTCGTTGAGGAGTACCATTCTTGTAGTCAATCTGTGAGACTAATTTTGCTCCACCAAACACCATTGGAAGAGTAAAATTTTGAAATGAATGGCCTTGTTGGCCGAATCCTTTTAGTAACTTTGGTTTACTTTGTGACCATTTTTTCATGTTCTTGAATTCAAGTTTGGTGTTTGTTTTTCGTTATGGATAATCTTATTGATATTGTCCTCGAATACGAGTTAATTGAATCATGTTTCTTGTATACATGTGACCAAATTCAATTAAACACGTGATTAGGTAGGAATGTGGGGAATGTGATACTACGCACACTAACTTTACACCTAAATCACATCTCTAGCAAATACTTTAGGTGTATCCAACCTGATTAAGAGCATTGGCATGCTCCTCGTTGTATGAATGGTACTGAATTACCATGTTAGAGACCTTATACTCTATCCGTTCTAGAAGAAATTCGTCGACTTTTCTTAAGGATATTAGAGATGACAATGATCATTAATGAAACCACTAAAGAAAATAATGTGAAATATCTTTGCACCACCTCCAAAAATGAGCTTGAAGCTTTGATTTGGGGCCAATGGGCTGTCTCCCAACTGGGAACACGCTACATGTGGCCAGCTTGGAGCCTGGTGATTGAGTAGTTTACTTGTTTTGGCACGACCATTTGGGACACTTAGGTCGAACAATGATGCTATGACGCATCTCCGTACCCGAAGTATAGATCTTGTGCCTACAAGCACAAATTGCCAAGCCTGCTCATTCGGGAAATTGATTTTCTAAATCATCCCTCACAAAGATACGAAACTACCTTCTTTTCACAGTGGAATGCAAACCATATAAATACTTATGGTTTTGGTTGATGAATCGACAAACTGGTCACATGTTTGTCCACACACATTGTTGCTAAACTTTATGCCGATTAATGATTCACCACCCTACTTATCCTTTAAAGTCAGGGAGACTGGATAATGCTAGAGAGTTTATGTCGACGGTTTTTGATAAAGTATTGCATGTCTTTTGGGTTTATGATTGAACATCGAATTCCCATGTTCACCTTAAATAGCTTCGCCTAGTGATTATGTCGACGGTTTTCGATAAAGTATTGCATGTCTTTTGGTGAACGTACCAAGTTTTCGATTTCTGCCTAGGGCTATACAATCTTGTACTTAGCTATGTTGGCTTGCCTTGAGGCCCATTGTCACCCAACCTATTCGACGTTACAGTTGGTTACTGGGTACGAACCTAACACTTCGTATTTATGCGATTTGGGTGCGCATTCCATGTGCCAAGTTGCACTGCCACAACATACCAATATGGGTCCTAAAAAAAGGATGTGAATCTTTGTCGATTATGATTCTCGTTCACACTAGCTCACTTAGAGCCCTTGCACGCGATCTTTTTAATGCTCTTTTGCGAGTTGTCACTTTAATGAGACAATCTTCCCACTGTTAAGGGGAGATAAGAACGTCAACATTCTTGTAGACTGGCGCGAATATGCGTGGACATTGCCCACTATGTCTCATCTCGATCCTCATACCGCACAAGTGTGATAAGCAAGTGTGATAAATTCTAGTTTTCAAAATATTACTCCAAACACATTCCTCTAATCTAACTAAAGTGACAAGATCATATACCATCTGCAAACATGCCTGCAAAGATAGACGTACTTAACGGACGTTGAGTCAACATCCCTTAAAGGTGTGCCGCCCCTGTTGGACGGTTTGGATGCCCCTGTTGGACGGTTCGGTACATCGCAGATAGCCATCAATTTGTCTTGGCCTGGAGCACAACATATCACTCGGTTCATAGGATTCACTTCCTTAGAAGAGGAAGATCACGATACAACACTGAATCCATACTTGATCACTATCTCAGATTGTTTCCATCTTATGAGATTTATCCGGATTACTCTCGAGACTTGAAGTTCTTGGTCCAGTATACTAGTTTGGATGAGTTAATGGAATTGAAATGAGATTACCATCGATGATGTTTTCATTTATATGGTAGCTATCGACATAAATGAAAAACGACGATATCGAACCGTGTTCCGTTGATTAAGTGACAATGTAGAACTGATTGGACAACCGAAATGACAATCCAGGTCAAATTCCTTACCAAAGTGTGTTTTGGACGTATCGTTCCTACACTGCCCAAGGTAACTATGTTGTGTTACAAGTGGGAAAGGAAGCGTAATGAGATGAATGAAATAATGGGATATGATGCACGCCTTACGGTGCAAGGTTTCTTTCAAAATGTCTAGTGATTGATAGCAACGTTATGAAATGTGGTTAGTGTTTTCTCCATGGGGATAAAGATACGGAAATTTACATGTAAGTTCTTGAAGAATTATATGGACTAACTCAAATAGTTCTAAAACAAGGAACACCCTCTTAACTTGTTTGAGGCATTCACTTACGGATTGAAACAATCTGACGAATATGGTATACCCATCTAAGTGATTATTTGATCAGTCCAGAGATTGAATGAATGCCCTTGCGTGTTAAACTATGAAGTCTTATTCAAAATTGCCAGAGTTACAGTTTCTGTCGTTGACACGAATCTCACTAAGACTCTAGAAAAGCTTGAGAAAACTACCTCGCGCCTGAAGACGGAATTTGAGATGAAGGATCTTAGGAAAACTCATTTATACCTCGACCTGAAGTTCATGAGTGTTCTGACGGTACCTTGGTCTACCAGTCAAACTACACCCCAAATGTGTTACCTTGTAGTATACCTATTTTCGTCCATATGTTATATGCAAATGAGATCCTTGAAGAGGTTATGGAATCCGAAATTCCATATCTAAGTTCAACTTTAAGCGTTGTTGTACTTAGCTCATTGTATTAGACAAGACAACTCCCTCACTGTTGATCTATTGGTAAAGATGCAACATTGTGCCTACACGCAACCACTGAATTGGTATTAAAGACGTACCCTGAAGGTAATATGGATTTGGGAAAATCCCAACGCATCCCGAACGGATCCAACCCCCATGATCCTCGGAATGATGTTTGCCTTGTTTGTTATGCTGACACTGGTTACTTATCAAACCCGCACAAGGTAAAATCCCTAAATGGTTATGTCTTTACCATTAGGGATATCACAATATATTGGAAGTCCATGATATGACCTTACTTGCGAAATCTTCGAATCATTCCAAGACTCACCTCACTGCACTACGCCAAAAGTGAGACATGGTTAGGAGTTCTTGTTGAGCATATTCAAAGTATTTGCTATTTTCATCCATCGTTGAGTCTCAACAACGATCCATGAAGACTATGCCGCATCTATCCACCCGACAAAAACATGATACATCAATGAAGTCAACACTAAGACATATTGCGTCTACATCTACATTAACAAAGCATCAGGAGATTGAAGTCATGCAAGTCGATCCCATACAACCTTGCTGACCTCTACACGACGTCAACCTTCCAGAAGCTTGTCTAAGGAATTAGTATGCTTAACTATTCATATGCAATGTTTGTAGCTCTCATTTGGAAGTTCTGTCAAACTCAGGAGGAGTATCCAGAAGTATACTCACTTGATCTTAATGTACTCTTTTTCTTTACAATTAGGAGCATTTTTCCCACTGGGTTTTGGTTACCTAACTAGGTTTTAACGAGGCACCCATCCAGGGCTGATCATACCCTTGTGAGCTCTTCTACTTGCATCCAAAAGACGTATAGTTTTGACTTAATGCAACTTCTCACTTTTCTCCTTAGTCTAAGGGTTTTGTCCCACCTTAGGTTTTACCATAGCAAGGGTTTGTGTGTTTTACATTTCATGCATTCTTTTGTTAATTTGAGACTCGCATTCGCTCATTGTGATCACGATTTCATCAACTGTACTTACTTCTTCACTGAAGACCTGATGCGCCATTTACTTGAGTATTTACACACTCAAGGAGGAAAGTTGCAGTCCTATTAGATTAGGAATATGATTGTATAAATCTTAGTAGATTTAGGAATATCTCTTATATTCCTATTAGTAGTTAATTACCTATTAGAGTTGTAATACTAAAAGGGTAAGAAATTAATATTCTCTACTACTATAAATAAAGGCATAATGAGGTGATACAATACACACCTCACAATTACATATCTCTCTCTTCTCTCTTTATGCCACACCCTCTCTTTCTTTCTGGCCTCCATAATTATTTAAGTAAATTATGCCTACAATAATAATTAATATTTTCGATATTTGAGACAAAAAAAAAATATTTTCAACATTAAGTTGAAGTCAACTTAACCAGGATGATGATAACTACATACAAATTAATAAAAGTTGATTACTTCATGATTAATTTTGACAGGTCCCATACATTGCATCAATGAAAGCTCCCCTTTGTCCTCCCTATGTCTTATAAATCTTTGTTTATTTTGTTGAAGGTACGTGAACTTTTATCGATAAGAGACTTTTACCAATTTCAGTAACAGTATGTTCAGATGAATAAATTTAAGATTACTAAGGAATTTTAAAATGATGGAAATTTAAATGATGAAATTTTATTCTATAGAATTTGTGAATTTTCTTGTTTGGGTAACCTAAAAGAAGAATGAAATTGAATACGGAATTTATTATTTTTAAACTCTCAATCATAAAAATTGGAAAATGACACCTATTTACATGAAATTTAAACTTGGGAATTGGATGTCCCAAATTCCAAGTTTTTTTCCATGCGGAAATTCTAAATTTCTATGTTTATGAATCCAAACAAGGAAATTGATGTATGTCAATTTATAAATTCTGTCTTTAATTCAAATTCCAAGTTTATTTCCTTCATCGAAACATAGTGTAAGTTTTTATTAAGCAATCAAACTCAAAACTCTCGGGGTGCCTTCTGCCTCTCTTTCCCAACTCAAAACTCTCTCTCTTCTTAGAGAAATTTATTTAAGCATTGGAGATCTATTAGCCAAATCTCCCTCCCCCCAAACACTCTTTCGGCTCGACCGAAGACGGCATATTTTTATTACCACAAATTGGTAGTTTTATTGAGAGCTTGATGTAATTCTCAAAAAAGAGCTTGCAAATCTTTTCTGAATTTCTTCACTATTTGAATTTTTTGAAGTCCCAATCTCCGAATTTTAATTCCTTGATTTATGTGCCTTAAAGAAAAAAAAACATGGATGAAAATTCTGAAATTACGACGAACGACACTCCTACGTACCTAGGTTTTCACCATGGTCTAAAATATCCATAATATCCCGATATTTCCATCGAAATTTCTGTGTTTTTGAACTACCGATATTTTTTTGGACTACCGATATTTCCGATATCATCGATATTTTAGACCTTGCTAAGTCACACATATATCTTGCCATGCAATGTATAAAGTGTAAAATATTGTACTAATTCATTATATATAAATGATTATGGTGTATTTGAACTTCTTTCATTAATTACTACATATTTTCTACACTCACAATGTTTGCCAGCTCGCTATATAATCAACTTAAATCAATTATATCTATCATGCAATGCATTTCCTTCTAATTTTTTATGATAAACTAATAGATAATTGACTAAATAAACATCCTGCAAAGTTTCAATAAAAATTTCCAAGTTTTTCTTACAATTTCCGTGGTTTTTATTCAATTTTTATCGATATCGATAATATCCCGATATTTTCATCGAAATTTCCGTGTTTTTAGACTACCGATATTTCCGATATCATCGATATTTAATACTTGGTTTTCACCCACAGCACCCCGCAAACCACGGCATGGCCCCGATGCTGGTCCCGCACCACCCCGCACCGCCCAGTAGCAACAACTGCATTTCCAAAGACCCAGACAGCAGGTGCAGTCGCTCGGTTTGCTACCCAGTCCACCGCATCAGCTGCCAAACCAGTAGACGAGGCCCAGGTAGCCCATCCTGATGCTCGGGCCTCCCAACCGTGAGCCCAACGCTTTGCAGCAGCCCGTCCTGCTATGCTAGCCCATTAAGCTCAAAGCCCAGATGGCTTCAGCCGAGGGCCAATCAGGTCAACCCGACACGGATCCGTGCCCGCGCGCCTGATCTAGACCTCTGGCGAATTGGCCTCAGAATCGATCCAATTGAACCGCCTGCAGGTCCCTGGACCGGACCTGGTTCCGACTAGACCAGGTAGCCCAACTGGCTAACCAGAATTTGAACACAAGCGATGATTTTTAACCTATTTTGTAAAACACTTTTATATTAATGAAACTTTCATATTGGCAAGCATAATCATTTTTATTTTATTATTTTTGCTAAAACAATTTTAGCACTATAGTTACCAACCTGTTTTTTTTCACAACTGTTTATTTCCACAACACAACAAAATGAGTTTTAAAGAAAAGTACAACAACCCCAAATTAGCCCTTGAACCAAATATCTTCTTAAGCATGTAAGATCAAATTTATAATTAATGTAAAAACAAAAACAAATAACTGTTATTTCCATTTTTTCATTCATTCTTATTATATATTTTTTCCTTAATATGAATGAGTAGAAGACGACGACTATTTTACAAAATTAATAATTTTTAAAAATTAAGTTAGTTATCTTTCACAGTAATTTAGACTATTTATTTTTATTTAGTGGCAGTGGTTTAAGGAGTGGGTGAAATAATTTGGTTCAAATTATGTTTGAACCTAGATTTGTCATCCCTCGTACAAGTCGAGTGATAGTGCTTCGAGTTGAGTTAGTGCACTTCCATTCGAGGTACACAGAATCGGCCCACTCAAACGCCCCTAAACATCTCAATGCAGATGGGTTCAATTCACTTTCTTGCCACATTCGTGGTCTAAAGGAGATTCATAAGGTTAGCAATGTTAGAGTATATAAGACAGTTAGGAATGTGATTGTTAGAATAATTAGTTAGGATTGTTGGTAAGGGAGTGAGTCGGTTAAGGTGGTTAGCCTAGCACTTATCTATATAGTAAGCATACCATTGTAACCATCGAATTAATCAAGGAAATATCAGTGCAATTCTTTCTTTCTTCCTCTCTAAATTCTCTCTGATTCCTTCTTCTTTTTCCTTTGTGATCTCTCTGTTTCTCCTTCTGCATATTGCTTAACATGGTATCATTGCCTCGAATAGACCTAGCGCTTCCGCACCTCAATCAAAGCATTTCTTTCTCTTCTTCACCCTCTAGTTTGCAATCTGTTGTGTGATAAACAAAACAATTGGCTTCTTCCGATCTCCATAAATCTTCAAGAAATTGTTCTTCGTTTCTGCATACCAACTGTTCGATAGATTGTCTCAGTGAAAGAATTCTATACAACATCAACAATGGTGACTACTGATCAGTTAAAGATCGTTCAATCTCCGATCACCGGAAGATATTGACCAGAAGATATTGGGTATGTCTTCTCTGTTTTTCTGGGCATCTCCGATTGCCCATTTCTGCATTCTACATTCAACAAAGTTGTGCACACAAGGTGTTTGCTCTTTGTTCTCAAAGAAAACTGATCAACCAGTTTGACTTGTCAGCAACAAATTTGGGGTTTCTCTTCTAAATCTCTATCTGGGTTGTTCATTTCTACAACAAAAGTTATGGTTACCGCTGCACAATTGCAACTTTTGCACTACCCAATTGTATCGTTGATTCCGTCAGTTTCTTCCTCTACTTGTGTAAAATTAGATGAGACTAACTACTTGCAGTGGCATTTTCTGATGAAGATGATGCTACAAGGTCATGGCATTATGGGATTCATTGATGGATCGAATCCTTGTCCTCCTCAGGATGTGGCAACATCTACTTATTCTGTAATCACATCTGAATCATCTGCCAGACCAGAATTAGATGAATTTAAAGTGTCGAAAATGCATGATCATGCTTTGATGTTATTACTTACTGCAACCCTTTCTTCATCTGCAATTTCTTGTGTGATTGGTAGCAAGAGTTCTCAAGAGATGTGGGTTCGTCTTCAAGACGATTTTTTCTTACCAGTCACAAGAACTAGTATCATCAAGTTAAAGACTTATATGTACAACATGAAGAAAGGATTCGATTCTGTTTCCCAATATCTTCGACAGCTTAAAGAAGCAAGGGATGGACTTTCTATTCTTGGTGTTACATTTCCTAATGAAGACTTTGTGGTCTTTGCGCTGAATGGACTCCCTCCAAAATACAACACATTTAAATGTGTACTCAGAGGGCGTGAGAGTATCATTTCACTCAAGGACTTTCGTGCACAATTGCTTGCTGAGGAAGCCATTGTGGATTGTTCTGCTGATTGGAATCCAGATTTTGCCTTCATTTCTGCACAAGAGAAGCAAGAGGAAGATAGGACGTTTGATGCTTCACAGACAGGGGATCTTGGTGGAATACATCATAGTAACAGCAATGGCCTGGCTCCCTCTGCACGAAATCTTGGATTTCTTGGCCATGCTTTAAAACATTCACATGGATTTCGTCATGACCACTCCCGGCTGCACCAAGTGCAGGCTACGAAGAATGAAGAGGCTGATCCAAGTAGGAGGGATCTGGATGCACAACAGATAACTGCTATGGCAGGACAACAGTCAATTTATGGTCATAACAAGGATGGTGAACTGAATTCTCCATCAGCTCACAAGTTATCGCCACTTGGAAATTCCAATGCAACAAATTTCCTGACGGATGCAAGAGAAGGTCTAAGTGTAAAAACTTCTTCACAATCTGCCTTCCATGCCCAAGGCATGGTTGCATTTGGTGAAAGTGATTCTCAGAGTCTATCTCTTGGCAATAATGTGTTACCTAATTATTACAGAAACGTCTCAGAAAGAAGCTTCAAGGAACAAGAACAAGAAGAAGAACTGGACCAAGAACAAGAACAACAGTTGGATTTGATGAACTATCACAGTTTGTCCCGAACAAAGTATGTGGAGGAAAAGACAGCAGTTGAAGATGAGAATGTGGTTAATAACAAGGAACAGACTTCTGTATCATCATTTGATTTGTCCAGCAGCCAAGGTAAGAAGAAATCTGATGGCGAAGGTAAAGAACAAGATCACTATGCACTATTAGGTTTGAGTCATTTAAGATCCCTTGCAACCAAGGAGCAGCTACCTAGTTCTGTTGGTGCAGAAAGTTCACACATTAGCAGATCACATACCATTTGTTCGCAGAAATATCATTTTGATGCTGACAAGAAGAGGAAAATTGGTGTTCCTACTCAAATTGTTGTACATGAGTTCCGGGGATTTTATGTACTTCAGTTATGCAATGGTGGATGTATATTTGATATTCAGTTAGGCTACCATATGCAAATTTCTGATAAGGGTGGGGGCACCGAGTCTACACTGATTTGGGTACTATGGTATACACGGTATAATGGTAACATACGAGCTCCAGATGCTAGGAGGTTTCTTTTTGCAGGGTATGCGTGCAGCAGTGACCAGATCCTATACTCTCCAATTGTAACAATCTCATGCTTGAACCACCATGAGCTTGCGGGGGGATGTTAGAGTATATAAGACAGTTAGGAATGTGATTGTTAGAATAATTAGTTAGGATTGTTGGTAAGGGAGTGAGTCGGTTAAGGTGGTTAGCCTAGCACTCATCTATATAGTAAGCATACCATTGTAACCATCGAATTAATCAAGGAAATATCAGTGCAATTCTTTCTTTCTTCCTCTCTAAATTCTCTCTGATTCCTTCTTCTTTTTCCTTTGTGATCTCTCTGTTTCTCCTTCTGCATATTGCTTAACAAGCAACATCAATGTTTTTTATGGAGAGGAAATAAAGTTTTTGAATTCAAATTGTTACGGTAAAATTGACTATTCCTAAACAAAACGTCCAAGTCTGTAATGACTTAGACTAGCCACGTTTTTTGTTCTAATTATTTTAGTTTAAGTTTCTCTCTCATGCTCTCGATCACAAGAATATCAATCATTTCAGAGACATTACTCAAGTAAGTTTGACATGCATATGCATTCATATAGTTAAGTCTATGTTAAACGTAACATCCCACATCGACCAACGAAGAGGGGGTAATGTGCCTTATATGTACATGCTCACCTCTACCTAGCAATAGACATTTTGGGAACTCACTGGCTTCGGATTCCATCGGAACTCCGAAATTAAGCGTGTTCTGGCGAGAGCATTCTTAGGATGAGTGACCCACTGAGAAGTTCTTGCGTGAGTTCCCAGAAACCGTGAGGGCGTGGCAGGGGCCCAAAGCGGACAATATCGTGCTACAGCGAAGCTGGTCTGGGATGTGACAATTTAAGTTTGGGCTTCGCACATTTATTAGTTTGATATTTTAATTAAGCTTCCATTATCTTAATTAAAAAGCCCATGTCTTTTTAATTAGTCGCATACCCCTAGACTAATTGTTGATCTGTACATTTGCACCTTTAGCATATTGATAATTCCTATTGATTTTAATTTTTATCTCGTAACATGTCATCCCAATCTTGAGGAACTTGAAAACAAGTTAAAAGTCTTCTACTACATTCTATTTATAGATGCATTAGGTTAGGGTTTCGTGCTGCTGCCATAACACAACATATATATGCACTCAAAACAGTCATTTATTGACGAGAGCATGCGTTAGGGATATAGAAGTGATCAACATATCACATCCTAATCTTTGATGCTGCATAATGCATTAGAATAGGTGCTGGTTTTGGGATGCTGCCATTTGGTTTTGAAATAAAGGCTACTACAACTTTAAGGTTTTAAAAGAAGAGTGAGGATCCTTGTTGGATCCTCTTTATGAGGATCCCGGGAATCCTCCAATCACATATGTTCATCGTACATCATGCTACCAGTTTTCGTTAGGTAATGTTTATATTCAATTTTATATAAAAAAATTTACAATGATTTATGACCGCACGATGTACGATGAACGGATGTAAGTGGAGGATCCCCAGGATCCTCATAAAGAAAATCCGGCAAGGATCCTCTTGGTTAAAAGAAAACAAAATGATGTCGTGCTTATTTCATTGTTTTTACAACAAATATTTTTGTAGTAAGTTTATCTTATTGAGAAAATTGTCGGTTTGATTTTACAATGATAAAGAGTCATTTTTGAGAGAAAAATCTTATAGCAGCCCTTGAGAGACAGAGAATGGTTTTCAAGTATTTTGGGAGAGAAAAATCAGTTTGCATTGTGTGGTTTCAAAAGTTTAATTTTTATTTTGATCATTGATTTTTTTATCATGCTTTAATAAGAAATCAATTATGAAAATGTGCCTTGTGATTTTGATAATTGGTTGGTTTTCATAAATCTTTTCATCATACATACATTATGCATGATCGCATTAGTATCTTGCAAAGTTCGAGGAGACGGTGATTGACCGCGTTTGTGTCATGCCACTTCCACTCGAAGGTTGAAGAGAGGTCGAGTAGCAAAGCGCGGAGACAAAACTGCCTACTACTATGTGTTTCTAGTTGATGAGTTTTCTAAGTCTTTCTGAACTCATTTATCTTAGTGTTTATCCTAACTTGGGAGCTTGAGGATTTTCCCAATGGTGGGTTTTATCTTGTTAAATGTGGCTTGTTGTTGAAGAAGGTTGGGAACCTCATATGATCAAAGAAACCAAAGGTAAAGGAGAGTCCTCTGTGTCTATATCTAAGCTTAAGCTTAGGAAAGAATGGAGCAATGATGAGCGTAGCTCTAGCACTTTTAACCAAAGGGCTTTGAATGCTTTATTCACAACTGTTTCGCCGGAACAATTCAATTACATAAGCAAGTGTACAACGGCAAAAACAGCTTGGGACATTCTTAAAGTTACTCATAAGGTTAACTTAACTGTTAAAGAAACCAAGCTTTAACATCTCATCACAAAATTAGAAAATATCATAATGTCTGATGATAAGAGTTTCTCTGACTTTTATGCTAAGCTTAACATAATTGTCAATGACTGTCACAATCTTGGTGACAGTATTCGAGAGCATAAGATTGTGAAAAATATCTTAAGATCACTTCCTATAAGGTCTCATGCTAAGAGGACAGCAATTGAGGTATCAAAAGATCTAAATACCTACAAGCTTGAGCAATTGATTGGGTCTTTGCAAATGTATGAGTTAGAGCTTCCTGATTTTAAGAAAATGAAAAGCGTTGCTCTCAAAGCTATTAAAGAATAAGAAAGTGATGGCTCAAATTGAAGACTTGTTTGAAGATGAATTGGTAGACTTAACCATGCAAGTTCGAAGGTTTCTCAAGTCTCAAAATTTCGAAGGTTGTGAGCAACGAATCAACTCAGGTTCGAACTCAAGAAACTTTCGTTCTCTAGAAGTCTCACATGACAAAGCATCTAGATCTTTTAGAACTAGTGAACATAGGAGTTCTAACAATAGAGTTCAATGTCATGAGTGTCAAAGATATGTACACATTGTTTCTGAGTATGCAAACACTATCAAGAGAAAAGAGAAGAAGGATAAGGCTGTGAATGTCACTTGGAGTGATAGTTAATCAGGGGATGCATCTGCATCAGAAAATGAGAAGGATACGATTGTCTTCATAGCATTACTGTGCAAGTCAAGAAGGATAACTACTTGAGAAAGAAACTTGCACTAGTTGAAAGTGAAAAGAAGGAAGCTGAGGCTGAGCATTAATCTCAGTTGGACAAGGGAGAGAAATTGCAAGAGTCACTGTTAGAGAAGATTCACATTCTATAATAAACACTATTCGTCTAATAAGAAAGCTCTTGAGGACAAACTGGTTGAGATGAGAAGAAAAGTTCAGGAGTTGAGCATAGGTTCAGGAAAATTTGACAAGATGCTTAGCCATGGAAAAAATTTTAGAAATAAAGAAGGTCTAGGATTCAAGTTTAAAAGGACTGCAAGTTCATCTTCTGTCACATGATTTGTCAAAGCCTCTGACATTCCGAGCTTAAAAGTAGGTGACAATAAATGTTTAGGTCTTACTTCAAAAAATCTTAAATTTTTGCACATGTGTCAAATCCTGTCAAAACTTTAGTTAATCCCAATGAATCCAAACAATCTAGGAAGTTCATTCTTATATGTCATTTTTGTGGGATTCCTGGTCACATCCGGCCTAAGTGCAATAAGCTTAGAAAGAAAAATTCTTCTCAAGAAAAAGTTTCACGAAACTTTGAAAAAGCACGTCTTAAGGACCAATTTGTTGCTTATTTGAAGGAGATTAATCGGATTACTAGGATTATATCTGTTCCGAGTTTGGTTGCTCCAAAATTGAGACAAGTTTGGAGAAGAAAAGAGAAAGAAAGTGGTGTACTTGTCAATTCATCTCCACCTTCAAGTTGTTTATATTGGCTGAGCTCTCTCTTTGCAAATGCTTTCATTTATGATGCTTGCATGTTCATATAGCATAAATACTGCATTTGTTTTTCTTTCTTCTTGTTTAAAAAAAATGTATATGAGGTAAAATGCAAAAGTATGATTTTATATGAGTTCTAGCTTTGTTCACTTGATAGCATGATCCTAGCATAATATATTTGACCCGTTGTGAACAATAGCCTCTTGTTGATAATATATGAATGTTAATGATTTGAACATGTTTAACTTGAATAAAACCCACACCCATGTGAGCTTTTGTGCCTAAATATAGCGTGTGCATTTTTCATACACTCTTACTTTTTTCATGTGTGTGATCTTATGTGTTTTGCATCTCTAGAACTTTCCTTGAGGCCTCTCAAAACTTTGTATCATATATTACTCTATTTTGGAGATGATAATAGGCATCAAGACTTACCATCATTGCCATATATGCCAGTGCCTTACATATTTTTCCCTAGTTAGTCCTTTTGAGTCTTTATGTAAGCTTTTTGTTCTTAAACCTAAATTTTCCTTACCTAGCCTCTTATATTAAAAATTCCCTACCCTACTAAGAAGCTAGTAAAGTGCATTTTTGAAATGAGAGAGAGTTCAAGGTTATTTAAAAGTTGAAGATGCAAATTTTGTGAAGAAAGCCCAACTGCAAATGAAGAGAAAAATAAGAAAAGAGAAAGAAAAAAAAGAAAGTAATTGTTAGTCATGAGTGAGCTGCCAACATCAAAAGAAAGTGTGTCGTTGTAAATGAAGACAAGAATCATCTAATATTCATAGTGCAGTTATATGTCGTTCATCCAACCGCTCAATTTATTGCCAAGTGCTTAATTAATTGTTGCATGTCTCTCTTGGTTTCTTTTTCTACCACTCTATTAGTTTCTTAGACTTTGTGATTCCCATATCCTTCATTTGTTAAACCACTTACCCGAAGCCCCATTACAATCTTTCACAAAGACTTACTTGATCCAAAGAAGGTAAATTTGATGTGTGGAGATGAGATCAATTTGCAAGCCTATTGTAGAGCATTCATGTAAAGTTTTTCTGAGCGTATACACTTTAAGCCCAAACACTTTGAATGACAATTTGAACGTATGTTTTGTGAGCTTCAAGGTTAAAGTTAAGTTGGTCATGTAAGACTTAATTACATTTTTATGGTATCAACTTTCGGCTGTACTTGCAACTACCCTCATACGCGTTATGTTTTATGAAAAATGTTAGTTTGTGAATAAGGATTCAGAACTACATGTGTTTTTGCACTCTTTCATTCTCGTTGGTACAATCATACTCTTCTCATACAATTAAAAAAAAATTCATTCTCGTGCTGCATTTCATTATTATTATTTTAAGCATTTGTTTAGGGGGAGCTTAACAATATGAGAGAGGTTCTTGTGGAGCCAAAACTAATCAAGGAAATTATGGAGGTGACATGTGGACTTTTGGGTAAAAATGACAAATTACCCTCGAGGCACACCGGGATTCCCACGCGCATGCAACAGACAATAACGGCTCAATCAAAGAAGTGTCAAAGGTGATTAAAATGGTATTTATTCAAATCCCTCTCATCACTCATCATCAAATCCTTATTTAAAAGGTAAATCCCAATTTTTCTATTTAATTTAGAATTAATTGCGGTGTTAATTGCAAGATATTATTTCACATAATATTTTGCAATTATTCACACAAGTTGACCATATATGGCCGGCCACTATTCTCCAAATAGGGTTGGCCACTCCCCTATAAATAGCCATATTCTCCCACTAAAAAGCTAAGCTATTGGCTACCCACAAACTCCTAAACACATTCTTTTCAGAATTATAACTTTGGCATCAGAAGTTCTTCGCGCCAAAGCCCCCCGCATTCATCATGGGCACAAGGCTTTTCGCCTTGATCTTATGTGTTATTATTTTGTAGGTGCATTTTCATCAAAGGAGAAGACGGCGGAAATTTGCATCCACGCTTCTAGTTCAGTTTACAAAAAGGTATTCTTTCCCTTCTGAATTCATTCCCACTTTTATTCCTCCGAAGAGGTTCTAGTTCACATAAAGGAAATCTTTTTCCGTCATATTATGTTATGTTCCGCTTATCTTCCGCTGCACCTGATGGTTAACTCTAAGGCCTTTGACCTTTCTAGACGAAAAGGGGGAGAAGTAGGATTTTGAAAACCTGGTTGTTTTTTGTTGCTTGCTATTACATAGATAAATGCTTTTATTTTTAGTAGCTTATACTTTTTGTTCACAGGTTTTCTTGTTTGAGTGTGTGTAGGTTACATGCTTTGATGTTATGCATGGTCTTTAATATTATTATCCGTTTGTAATATTGTCATTGAGGGTTTTGTCTAGGAAATACCAAAGGGGGAGATTGTTGGAGTAAAATTGTCAATTCCTAAACAAAACGCCCGAGTCTGTAATGACTTAGACTAGCCACGTTTTCGATTCTAATTATTTTAGTCTAATTTTATCTTTCATGCTCTCAATCACAAGAATATCAATCATTTCAGAGACATTACTCAAATAGTTTGACATGCATATGCATTCATATGGTATAAGTCTATGCTAAATGGATTCTTTAGGTTTGGGCTTCACACATTTATTATTTTTGATATTTTAATTAAGCTTCCATTATCTTAATTAAAAGCCCATGTCTTTTTAATTAGCCGCATATCCGTAGACTAATTGTTGATCTATACATTTGCACCTTTAGCATATTGATAATTCCTATTGGTTTTAATTTTTATCTCGTAACATGTCATCCCAATCTTGAGGAGTTTGAAATCAAGTTAAGGTCTTCTACTGCAGTCTATTTATAGATGCATTAGGTTATAGGGTTTCGTGCTGCTGCCATATCACAACATATATATGCACTGACAACAGTCATTTATTGGCGAGAGCATGCGTTAGGGTTGTAAAAGTGATCATCATAGCACATCCTAATCTTTGCTGCTGCAGAATGCATTAGAATAGGTGCTGGTTTTGGGATGCTGCCATTTGGTTTTGAAAGAAAAGCTGCTGCAGCTTTATGGTTTTAAAAGAAGGATCAGGATCATCTCATGACCCTTAAAAACTGAGTCTGCTAAGTAGGAAGCGTGACCGTTGAAATTTGATTCATCGACTACAATTATTATAACTTTTAGAGGGCCCTCCTGTTTATAGCCGTTAGATCAAATTTCAACAGCCACGATTGTTTGCTCAGCATGCTCAGTTTTTAAGGGTCAGGAGAGGATCTTGATCCTTAAAAGAAAACAAAATGATGCACTGCTTATTTCATCGTTTTTACAACAAATATTTTTATAGTAAGTTTTTCTTATCGAGAAAATTGTTGGTTTGATTTTACAATGATAAAGAGTCATTTTTGAGAGAAAATCTTATAGCAGCCTATGAGAGACAGAAAGTGGTTTTCATGAATTTTGGGAGAGAAAAATCAGTTTGCATTGTGTGGTTTCAAAAGTATAATTTTTATTTTGACACTAGTACAAAAACACACTTGTGCGACGAAAAATTGCATGATGAAGGTACACATTTGTCGCATAATGTTTGGAAAAAAATGCGATAAAATCCTAGTTTGGTGCCAGAAAATTACGTGACAGAAAAATGTGTCGTGAAAAGGGCTTTTGCCCGACGAACCCACCAATGCGTCGTGCAAAGGGTTTTTTGCGCGACGGACCAACAATGTCTCGCAAAGGATTTTTGCGTGACGGACAAATGCATAGCGCAAAGGGTTTTTGCGCAGCGTTATTGTTCTCCGTTGTGGAAAGACCTTTTGCACTATGCGGTTGGTCCACCAAGCAATTTTCTGGAAAAAAACGCTGTAATATTTCATGTCAAACAATATGCGTGACGCTGTTTGGTACTTTACGCGACAGGACCTTCATTGCGTAAAGTCAACGAGTATTTCCAGATAACAAAAGTAGTTTGGGAGGTAGAAACTGCAAAACCAAATTGCAACAGCTACTTCCCTCCCTCATCTCTCTTAGTGGATATTAAAATCTAGAATTCCCAATTATTTTATTTCCCTCGCGCACTCGTGAAACTGAATGAAAACCTTAAAAAGAAAACCACTAGTGTAAACATTTTAAATTGAAGATAGAATTAGTTCATTGTATTCTTATAGGGTAAAGGAGTGTAGTTGTAAAAAACATCAAAATTGAAGCTAAAATAGACGTTAAATCGTGAATTTTCATCTATAACCGTCGAAAAATTTCTTCCCGATACCTAATCTCTAAATGTTTGTTTTTTTATTTTTGAAGTATTCTATCATTGATTATAACATAAGGTTTTGTGGTATCCACTAGTGTAAATATTTTAAATTGATGATCGAATTCATTCATTGTATTCATATAGGGTCAAGGAATGTAGCTGTAAAAAGTCATCAAATTTGGAGTTAAAATAACCGTTAAATCTTAATGTTTCATTTATAACTGTTGAAAAATTTCGTCCCGTTAGTTAATCTCTGAATGTTTTGTTAATTTTTGACATATGCAATCTCAAAGTATATATAAACAAGTTTAACGGTTGGATTGTTAAAACTAGTTTCGTAGAATAAGTATCCCATCAAAACAATTGATTCACGAACACTTGGAGTTTATTTTATATTTTTATTAAGTATAACATAAGATTTTGTGGCATCCACTAGGGTAAATATTTTAAATTGAAGATCAAATACATTCATTGTATTCATATAGTGTCAAGGAGTATAGCTATAAAAAAATCATCAAAATCGGAGTTAAAATAACTATTAAATCGTGATTTTTTGTTTATAACTGTCCAAAAGCTTTGTCACGTTACATAATCTTTGAATGTTTGTTTTTTTTTCCGATTTTTGACATATGCGATCTTGAATTATACACAAACAAGTTTGATAGTTGGATCATTGAAACTAGTTTTGTAGAATGTGTTCCCATCAAATCAATAGTTTCACTAACACTAGTAGTTTATTTTATGCTTTCATTAAGTATAACATAAGATTTTGTGATATCCACTAGTGTAAATATTTTAAATTGAAGATTAAATTCATTCATTGTATTCATATAAGGTCAAGGAGTGTAGCTGTAAAAAATCATCAAAATTGAAGTTCAAATAACCATTAAATTGTGATTTTTGTTTTATAATCATAAAAAAGTTTTGTCCCGTTACATAATATTGGATGTTTGTTTTTTGCGGTTTTTAACGATGCGATATCAAAGTTTATACAAACAATTTTGACGGTTGGATCGTTCAAATTACTTTCATAGAATATATATCCTATCAAAATGATAGATTTTAATAGAATCATACATTCTGACGAAGAAAAATAAATAAAATCATACATAAATAAAAACACTTGGAGGAGGTGTTTTAGATTAAAAATTTGGACAGCTACCAAAATTTTTGACACACCCCGATCCTGAAATTAGAGCGTGCTAGCCGCCACGTGAGCGTGACGTAACCATAAGTGCGATACGGAAGCAAAGGAAATAAGAAATACGAAGGAATAAAAAACAACTACTAGCAATATTAGAGTGAGTTAAAGTGTGCAGTACACGATTTCAGAGCATAAAAACTAGGTGCAGTTAAGTAGGACTATAATTAAATTACAACACCCCAGGTGAGTCCTACATGCAGGAAGTCTGTCAGAACGCCGAAGAAAACCTTGTGAGCCACCAACTGCTAACTAGAACCGGAAGGGACGCAAAAACAAAATTGAGCGGGTCAGTAAAATCACAGTTTTCAAAAACATTTCATTTAAAACGTTTCTAACCCCTCACTGTAAAACCTGTATACTTCCCCAGAAAAATAGTATATAAACATATATATATCATCAAAAGCTCAACTCACAATCCTTCATCGCTTTTCAGAAAAGAATATGCCATGCCATGCCAAAATATAATATGAATGTATCAATATAAATAAGGTGAAATAATAAATCAATCGGAGACCCTACAATGGTCCTGTACGGCTGATTCTATAGCTCAATATCCCATCCAGCCGGAGTCACCAACTGTGACCTGTACGGCACTACACTGCACATAAGTCGGAACTACCTATAATAGTCTGTACGACTATGATGGTGAATTAATACGCTCTAGTGCTTCTCTCATTAATCATCTGTGCATATAATCTAAGGTCACCTACTAGTCGGAATCACCTCTAGTGGTCTGTACGACTAGCATGTCGGAACCCTCATATGGTCTGTACGACATGCACCTACTTGGATCTAAGGTGAGCGTGCGGTGCGGTGAATAATATGAGCACTAACACCAGGGGTGCAGGTTATGAGCTCCCAACACAATTCACATCATCAATGATTCACATGAATAGCATAAAACTCACCTGATACTCACCTATGCGTCCACAGCACCAATTCACAATATATGCATCAATTATCAATCCATATAATTTATAATATGCATGCTTGGCAATTGAAAACATACTTTCATATAAATTCAATTTCTAGGAACATTAATAGTATATAGGTAATACGAAAAACAAAACTGTCCACTCACTGGTAAGTCGATGGGTCGTAACCCCCGTGACATCCCTGGATGCGCTCGTCCTCGGGATAGGTGTCAACTATATGCGAAACAACTATAAAAACGTTAATTAATGCACATAACCGACAATTTGAAATAACTTCTCATACGGTGCTCAATTTGGGTATATGAATATACCACATCGACCTACTCGACGTCACGGACGTTGAGAAATTTTTAGAAATTTTTTTTTGATGTGGCATGCGCCCTCATGCGCGTCTTCTTCCTTGGTTCGCCGGACTGTGTTTTCCGGTGGCTGAAAAACTGGGGATTTTTCAATCCCCTTGTTCTCCCTCATTTCTCAACCGTTTTCTTCGTATTTTATATCAATTTGAAGCCCTCAACATGTAGAATCACGATAGACTAGTTTCAAGGTCTAAAATCCACTAGATTTTACCTAAGAAAGCTCGATAATCCGACCAAATTTGAAAAACTCTGTTCTCAGTCCTCCGACGTCCATATTCTACCAACGAAGTACCCCGAAGCTCGTGAGGATCTCCTTAAGCTCACTATGAACTTGAAATTCCCTGAAATGAAAGATTTTACGTGTGCATGAACAGTGCACATTTTCGGGGTTAGGGTTTCACGACGATTCTGAGGGTTTTAACTTCCACAAATCATATATACGAACTCACAAGCTTACTAGGAGTTCAAATCTTACCTTAGAACCTTCGATCCGTGAAGAAATGGGAGGTTCCTAGCTTGTCCGTACAATTTGAGAGGGAGAGAGAGAGAGAAAGTCGTGAGGGAGGAGAGAAAGAGACACGGGGGAGGGAGAGAGGGAAGGAAGTGTGTGTGTGTGGTCCATCACAACCCCTCACCATCCATTTCTTTTTCCTAACTCCCTAACCACATAAATTACAAACCAACATTTTAATCCCACTTAAGTTATTTCCCAAAGCTTATGAAAATTTAGTCTAAATAATATGATTCCACCATTTCACGTCCTCGATATAAAGAATCCCGGGACGGGCTGTGACAATTTTGGTATGGCGCCCAAAATCTAAACTCCTTATTTCCATTTTGTTAAAAAAAAAAAAAAATCCCTATTTCAAAAAAAATCCTTTTCATTTCTATCTTGTAGCTTCTCGACCTTTCCTCTTCAGAAATTTCCAAATGCCTCCACCTCTACATACCCGAGCCCAATTCCACCTTTCCGAATAAAAAACAAAACCATCTCTGATTACAAACCCAGCGAGTCCCCCGTGAACTCGTCCTCCCTTCCGTCGATTGTGCACCCAAGTTCGCGGCTTTTTCTGTAAGGTAAAAATCCCAAGGTTTGTATTACTTTGTGATTTTGGAGCTAGCCCTTACTAGGTTTTGGTGAATTTCTAATTGTTTTGACAAATTTTAATTTTTAGGGATTTGTTATTGGGTTATGTTCAAAATGCAATAAGCTTGGGAACCACTTTCAATTTATTGTGGATATCGAATTGTTACTTGTGTGTTTCGTGGCAAAAAGAAAATTCTTGTTTGGAATTTGAGTTAAGATGTGTTTAATTTTGTATAAGAAATCAATTATGAAAATGTGCTGTGTGATTTTCGCAATTGGTTGGTTTTCGTAAACCTTTTCATCATACATACATTCTGCATGATCAAGTTAGTATCTTGCAAAGTTCAAGGAGACAGTGATTGACGGTTGCATTAGTGTCGTGCCATTTCCACTTGAATTCTAAAGAGAGATCGAGTATCAAAGTGTGGAGACAAAACTGCCTACTAGTATGTGTGTCTAGTTGATAAGTTTTGTAAGTCTTTTTGTACTCATTTTTAGTGTTTGTCTTGGCTTGGGAGTCCGATGAGTTTTTCTATGGTGAACTTTGTTTCGTTAAATCCTACATCTTGTGTGCTCATTTTATTTATCTTTTTAACTGCATATGTGTAGGATAGTTTGATATGTGATGTGAATGTGAAATTAATTTGAGAATTGAAATTTTTTAAATTGGAACCTATTTACCCCCCAGGTTAAACTATTACCCATCCTAGAATTTTAACAAATCCTCAACGTGAAATATGAGGTTGATAGAGGCAATCAAGACAAAGAAAATTGTATCAGGGTTGGTTGAAATTTGAATAGTATAAATAGGACCCTCCAGGTCATTTGCTATGGATCATGCTACCACACTTTTGCATTCTATCACTCTAGCTTTCCATTCTACACTAGGTAGAATTTATCTATTTTGTTTATTGTTCTTCTGTTAGTTTCATGTATATTCAGTACTTCAATTCACTAATTTAAAATTTAGTTGTTTTTACTCAACTAGTTATTTCAGTATTTTAATTTCATAATTTAAATTCATTTTCCACTTTGCACTTTATTTTTTTGTTTAGATTATACTGTAGTTTATAATTGAGTTCCTTATTAAATCAATCCCCACAACTAGTTTGTTTGGATTGATACGATTCATTGTACACAAATCACTGATAAGTAACCAAATTCACTACACATTCATCATATCCATCATGTGCGCGTATCTCGACCCTAGCGATCGATTTTCCGCCCATCACAACAACATTTGAATTCACTCATCACGTCACAAAACTCATAGTTGAATCCTTTCACAAAAAACGCATAGAGAACTTCAACTACGACGTGTTCCTTCCTCGGTCTTAATCGTTTAAAAGAAGTTAGACAAAATGCAACTCATATTTTTACTCACTTGGCCCCAAGGCTGCTAGTTCGCAGCCCCTCAACAAAAACAAAAAGACCAATAGATCCCAAAATCCTTTGCTTACGGTCGAGATCGATTTTTCGAATAACAAACTTGTATTTTTCGAAATTCAAATAAGAGATCTTTTATTTATAAATATAAAAGAAAATTATTAACAGTAACATTAAGTGTCATAATATTTTATTTTAATATGTTAAATATATTGAGGTTATAGTTCAATCGGTTAAAATAACTCTTGACTGCGGCGAAGTCCGAAATTTTGATTCCTCCCATCACCAATTTCGTATCCAAAAAAATCCTCACATGTTTATTTATTTATTTTTTTTAGTTCGAATGTGGTGAGAGTTCAAACTTGTCATACTCATGCATAAGATTCGTTAACTGACACTCTGACAAGTACAGCCACGCCCTAACGTGTAACATTCTCATCGTCCAACCACATAACTAGAGATAAGAACTCGGACATGATCAAGACATATAAACGTAATTAATTAAGTTCCGAACTTATTTTTATATAAATATGTTTTGTCGGTAAAATATATTGTGAGATGTCGCTGTTAGCTAGCCATGTGTCAACAACCCACCAAATGAAGTTAAAGTTCCCTTTTATTCCCCAGAACACTACTGACCGCCTACAACAAGGTTATACAAGATAAATGCACAATTCATTTTTAAGTGATAAAAATACAATTTAAATTCCATATGAAATTTCCATTTTTAATATGCCCAATATTCATAGCCACATATCACATATGTGGAGCTCTTTTGACGAGTCATTAGTCATGACCAATACTAAAATTTAAAACAAATTTGTTAATAATTCTGTAGGTTATCTTGCCCTTTTAGTCATATAAATTTGAACAAGTCTCACACACCAAGCATATCTCTTCTTCCACAATTAAACCAAAAGTTGAAGTTCTCTCTCTCATATCTGCTGCCATCAAATGACCAAGGTTCATCCTTTCATAATAGCAAATGGTAGTAGTAGGGTTGATGCTTCTTGCTGCCCTACTACTACTACTAGTAGTTTGTGTACTACCAAGTATCTGACGTCAAAGAGAGAAACGTTCACTATATGGATGAAATCGCTTGTGATGCAAGGAAACGGATGCACTGCGTTTGATGCAAATGGTGAGGTTGTGTATCGAATCGATAACTACGACAACAAACACAGCAATGAAGTTTATCTCATGGATCTCCGCGGCAAGCTTCTGTTTACTGTCTGTGAGAAGAAAATGTGTGGTTTCCCAAGTTGGAAGGGCTATGAAAGCAATCATAACATTGGTGCCAATAAGCCAACGTTTCAAGTTAGAAAAAGTTGCAGATTTGTTCTTGGAAGTAAAGTGTCTTTATATAAAGTAACGATGCGATCTGTTAGCGATTGCTATAGTTTAGAGGGTTCGAATGGTAACTCAGCATCAGCTTTCATAGTAAGAGACAACAATGGAGGAATTGTAGCAGAAGCCAAGCAAAAGCAGTCAAGTTCAGGAGTAGTATTGGGAGATGATGTAATGACTTTGTTTGTGGAGGCTCATGTGGATCATTCCTTTATCATGGCTCTAGTCATTGTTTATGGCTTAATTAGGTATCAATTATGAGTTTAGCATTTTTAATTAACATGGCAGCTTTGCTAGATATAGAAGGTTTTTGCAAATACTAGGGTAGGTTGTTAGATATAGAAGCTTTTTGGTGAGCAGTGATGTTGCTCATTGGGGTTATTTCCTCTCTTTTCTTCTTTTTGTGGGAGTTTTACTTTTAACCAATATTGTACTGCAGAGTGAGAAATCGATCAAATCATTCATTTTCTATTTACTGTTATGAGTTTCAGCCTAATTCAGAAGGTTAAGCTTTCATCATGTATTAACACACCCAAACAAATGCGAGTTAAGCCAGTTGTCCAGAATAGTATGTCCATGCCTTTCTAATCAAGTTTGAAATTTCCTTCTTGTAGATTAGAGTAGTTCAGTATTTGTTTTAGAAAAGAAAAAAAGAACACAACCTAACGATATGCTTTAACCTTGGAACTTAATTAACCTAGCTTCTCATTAAACAAAAGCATCCAAAAGAAAAAGTTTTGGAGCATTGTACATTTTCTGTAGCAGACAAGCACGCATGGATGGGACAAAAGAGAAAGCGACATGTTGTTAGCAATTGCAGAAATGGCAAATTAGAAGCATCTAAAATTTTCTTTATAGGTGACTAGACTTCATCTGGATTCAACACTAGAGATTGAAGGCCACTCGATTAAATGGCCAAATTAGTACAAATTCTAGTAAGAAGGTTACTTGAAGATGTTAAGATTTGAATAACTCATAGCATTTCAGAAATGCTTTTGGATTTTAGGGAGCAAAACGAAGAAGAAAGCTCTGAGAGAGAGAGAGAGAGAGAGAGAGAGAGAGAGAGCTGGCAAATGAATAATCACAGCTGCCACATTCTAACGTTACATAATGCGCACATTTCATTCATAGCACCATTCATTCTCTTACATCAGTCATCATGACCATTCAAATACATTAGCCATTGTGATTATGACACATGGCAATTATAAAACATATGAGCCGTTGAAAATGAAAGATTGATCTAAGACCTTACAGTTGGCATATGAGCACAAGTTTGTTTTAACCAAAAGTTGTTAGACAAAATGATAAAAGAGAATTAAGTAAATCATTTACTAACAAGAAATTAGTAAGCAATTTACTTCTCAGCACTCCCTTTTAAATGACTAATTGGTTTCCACCCAAGAAGACCTCCCAAGTAATTGAACCGATCTTTAGAAAGAGCCTTTGTGAAGATATCAGCAATCTGTTCTTCACTCATGCAATATATCAAATCAATAACTCCTTAAATTGCATCCTTGATGAAATGAAACACACGATTCCTAGACATAGCTATCGTGGAATTGTTAACACACAATAAAGGAGTTGCATCTACTTCCTCTCCAAAGTCTTCAAGCACAAATCTAAGCTAGATGGCTTGTGTGGTTACTTCAGCTGCACTGATACACTCAACTTCTGCAATTGAGAAAGCCACACTATGTTGTTTAACTAAAGGCCATGAAAATGCAACACTTCCAAAAGAGAATGCTTATCTTGAAGTACTCTTCATATCTTCCTCATAGCCACTCCAAGTCACTATCACAATAACCAATTAACAAAGCTGATTTACCAGACAAGTATTCAATTCCATAATCAATTGTTCCTTGGATATACATTAGAACCCTTTTAGCAACACCATAATGCTTCATAGATGGCTTGTGCATAAATCTTGCAAGCAAACTGGCAAAGAACATGATATCAGGTTTGGTTGCTGTCAAATATAGCAAACTCCCTACAATTTTTCTATGCAAGTTCTCATATGCAAGTTCGTAATCATCCTCTCTTCTCAACTTATTAGTTACAACCAATGGAGTGCTCACTGGTTTACAATCTTTGAGCGCAAATATTTCAAAGAGAGTCAAAGCATACTTTGGATAAATATACTCCCTTCAATTTGAGTTACTCCCATTCCAAGGAAATGGTGAAGTAAGCCTAAAGGCATCTCTTATTTACTCATTGTCTCATACTTGAATTCATTCATCATTTTTGCACTACTTCCAGTGTATACTATGTCGTCTACATAGATTGACACACTTAAAGTGCCAACACTTTCCTTAGTCTTCACATATAATATTGCGTCACTTGAGCTTCTGTGAAAACCACAGTGAATCAAATAGGTATCGATTTCAGCTAATAGGCTCTTGGAGCCTACTTCAACCTATATAGAGCCTTCCTTATCAATCTTTTCAATCACAAAGCCATCTAGTTGGTCCACCTACACCTCCTCTTCAACAACCCTATTCAACTGCCATAATTTCTAACCTTTTTAATCTGCAAGATCAATGAGAGTCCTAATTGTATCTAACCTTGCCACAGAGGCAAAGGTTTCATTGAAATCCACTCCTAATTTATGTATGTAACCCTTTGCTACAAGACCTGCCTTGTGTTTTTTTATAAACCCATCTAGATTCAATTTTCTTTTGTATACCCATTTCACCCCTACAATAAGCTTATTTCTTGGCCTATCAACCAATTCCCAAGTACAATTCTCCTCTATCATCTTCATTTCTTCATTCATTGCCCTCTTCCAAGCTTCATCCTTGACTACTTATTTGAAGTCTTCAGGCTCATTACTACTCATTTTACATAGTGTAGACACTTCACTCAAACTCTTCCACTTCAGTGGACTGTGATAATAAGCCCTTGAAGTTGAAGATGAGGAACCAAGAGTATTTGTTCCCTGAGATGGTTGCATTTCATTTGTTGCAAATGATCTTAGAGGAGTTTGTACCGAGTTGAATCAGTAGAATCAAAATCAACTCAGTTATATTTGAATCTTCTTCAATATCCAAAGAAATGGACAATTGCACTACTTCACTAGTTGATAGAATGATCTTCTAAGTTGTCAAGTTGAAAATTCTATATCTTTTTTCAAAGACACCATATCCAACAAACACTTTTCACCAGTTTCCTCCAATTTGTGCCCTTACTGTGATGGGATATGACTGTAACATAGAGAACCAAATATTTGTAGGTGTTTAACCCCTGGATTTCTCCCACTAAAGGCTTCAAATGGAGCCTCATTGTTCAGAGCACTTGTTGAACACCTATTATGTAGGTACACTGTTGTGTTCACAGCCTCAGCCCAAATCTTCAATGGAATTTTCTTCTCGTACATCATAGTTCTAACCATTTCAACTATAGTTCTATTCTTTCTCTCTGTAACTCCATCATTTTATAGAGAGTAGGCTACAATTAGTTGTCTTTCCAGTCCCATGTCTTCACAGAACCCAGAAAATTCCGTAGATGTATATTCACCACCCCTGTCACTTCTGAGCATTTTAATCTAATAGTCACTCTGCAGTTCTACCATGGCTTTAAATCTTTTGAAAATGTAGAACACTTGTGATTTATGCTGCAAAAAAAAAATACCCAACACATTCTCGTGTGATCATCAATGAAAGTGAGAAAGAATTTATTGCCTCTCCCCCCCTGGGGGGCAAGATTAGTGATCTGCATTGGACCATATATGTCGGAAAGAATTAACTCAAAAGGTTTTGATGCTCTCCAAACTTTATCTTTGTCAAATGGTTCCCCGTGTCCTTTCCCTGTAGCACATCTAGAGCAAACATGCTCACAGACTTGTAATCTAGGGTAAACCATGCATCATTTCTTTGTCTTGCAGAAGCATCAAACTAGTGTAGTTTAGATGCCAAAACCTCCTTTGCCACTTCCAGGATAATTCCTCAATTGTTTCTTTATTAACCATAGTTTGGTTAATATATTGTAGAGATAACGGAAAACATCTATTTTCCTTCATTAGAACACTTACAATCAATTCTTCCATCTGTCTATCTCCATAAATATCAACCATGAGATCACCAAATACAAGTCAATATCCATGCTCTTTTCCAATAGTAGCATAATGGCAAGCATAAAACATTGTTGCTGATTCAATTAATTGATTAGCAAAATTTACTTGTTGTCTAGTCCTGTTAGACTGATCACAATCCTTAACAAGATGGCCAAATCAATTGCATCCATGGAATTTTGGTTTCCCTTTAAACCAGCACTCACCATAGTGAAGTTTGTCACATATCTTACATTTCCCCTTAGGTTGATCAGACTTGCATCCTTGATCATTTTTTACACCTTGGTTTACAACATGTTGAGGTTTAGAATCCCATTTCTTACCCTTTGATTTCTAATTCTTCTTTGGCTTAGAGCAACTCCACCCTTGTGGATTGCTCGGGGAATAGGCGAGAGAAGAAGGGCCTGAGGCCTTGTGGATTTGCTCCAGCGTGAAGGAGCCCGAGCGGAGGTGAAAGCCCGAGCTCCGGGCCTGTGAAGAGTTGATAGCCTGAGAGCCCGAGCTCCGGGCCTTTTTTTAATTTTTTTCTGTAAGGTGCGTGCACCCTACTCGAGCGTGGAGGCGTGTCGCCCAACAACTTTTTAGAAAAAACAGAAGCCTTTTCATACTTCAATGTTACTATTGGGAAGCCACATGGCTTCCCACAATCCGTTCGATCTCAACAGCTATTTAACTTGAACCGTTCGATCTCAACGGCTATTGGACCGTTCAATCTCAACGGTAAAAAAATAAAAAAAATCTTATTTAATATCAACTGTTCAAACTGAGATCAACGATCGATATTAATATGCTTTATAAATAAATAAATAAATGAAAAAATAGATTTAAAATTAAGAAAAGTTAATGTTGTGACACGTGGCACAATCTGGAGTGTTGGAATTCAATTTTTTTTTAAAATCAAACGGCAGAGATTAATTATTTGAATAAAAAAATTAAAAAAAATTGTAAAAAAATCCGAAAAAATATCTGAATTAAAAAAAAAAATGTTTCTACTTTTCTATAAATATTTTCTCATTATCATCTACCTTATACCACAATTTCATATGTTCTTAACTACTTTCAATCACATTCCTATCTTTCTCTCAAAGTTTCAATCCAATTTTTTTTCAACAAAATGACCACTGATGCAGGTACGAATTGGACGTCTCTTGGAGATGTTGCATTGTGTACTAGCTGGGTTGAAGTTACTCATAGTTCACATACGGGTAATGAGATGCAGTTGCGAGAAATGTGGAGTCTTATTCATACCAATTATCTTGAGAAAATGGGTGGGAGTAAAACCAAACAATTGATGTCTAGTCATTGAAAATTACTTAGCCAATCGTTTACTATTTGGAGAGACGCCTTGGCACAACCTAGTAGTAATCTTCGAAGTGGGGAAAATTACATGGATCAGGTAACAATATATTATTTATTTGTTTGTACCATACCCAAATTTAAATTGTAATTATTTGTTTGTATTATTTATTTGTTACCGATAATTTGTTACCTACTTTAATTATAATTATTTGTTTGTATTATTTATTTGTTACCTACTTTGATTATAATTATTTCTTCTCCCCCATTGTGTAGCTAATTCAAGCACAAGCTTAGTATGGTGCCAAAACCAAAACCAAAACCAAAACCAAAAATAAATCATTCAACCGGTGGGAATGTTGGAATATTGTTAAAGATTGTCCTAAATTCAGAATTGTGCCTGTCGGTCCAGAAGTTGTCATGAACAGTACCCCGCTATACTCTACATCTGATAATGGCTCGCATGAAAATGATGCAGAAGAAGTGCCCGAAACGCCCATCCCTGAACAAGCATCAGGTTTGACCCGTTATCCAATTATCCAATTAGGCCTCAAGGTAAGAAGGCTTCAAAGCATGATTATGCAAAGTACATGGAAGAACTTACTCGCCATAGTGAATTGACTTTGGCGCGGGAAGTGGCGAAATTTGAGGTTGATAAGGCTAGAAAGAAGGCAAAAGCTGCAACTGTTGAGAGAGATTTTCAAGCTAATCAGAGAGAAAGAGAGCTACTTAGGCAAGAAAGGGAACTGGTTAGAAAAGAAAGAATGGCTCAACGAGATCGTGAGATTATGAACACGCCCTTAGAAGGGAAGGCTCCAAATTCTAAATATTTTTAGAAGTCAGAGAAAGAGGATGTGGTGCGTAGGAGGCGTGCAAGAGAAGCGAGAGCAAGAGGAGATGGTCCTAGCCTGACAAGAGAAGATTATCCTAGCACCACAAATTGGTTAAGTGATGATGATTAGAATACTTTTTGTAATCGGAGCCCATAGTTTTCCAATCACCTTGGTTTGTAATTTATTATTTATTGAATTGAGTATTTTATGTTGTTTTGAATCTATTGAATTTAGTACTTTATTTAAAGTGAGAATAAATTTATTTAATATGGTAATATATTTATACTATAAGAGAATCTTTATTCAAATGACATAAACACACCAAATAAAATTACATAAACACACCAAATAATAAAAACCTCACTAAAATGAACTAAAATAAAACACACCACATAAAATTACATAAACAAACCAAATAATAAAAACCTCACTAAATGAACTAAAATAAAACACACCAAAAAGAATTACATAAACATACCAAATAATAAAAACCTCACTAAATGAACTAAAATAAAACACACCAAATAAACATAAACATACCAAATAATAAAAAACACACTAAATGAACTTAATTATCTTCAGCTTGTTTCAATGCCCACTGGTGCTCTATCAAGTCATTTTGTTGAGCATTGTGCATGTGTGGCCTTTGAAATGCAGTATATCGTTGAATGACCCTTTCATTGTAACGTCCATCCCTTTCTAATGGCTCATGTTGCATGGGCTCATCTGTGGCGTCATGAGCACAATATATATGTGTTCTTGAATTGTTCATCGTGTCTGCCTCATATTTATCAATGGCTTCATAATCGTACTCATCTTCCACACTCATGTTGTGAAGAATGATGCACGTCATCATGATGGATGGAAGTGACTCTACATCAAACAATCTGGCAGCACCCCTGACGATCACCTAGCGAGCTTGGAGGATACTGAAACAATGTTCCACATCCTTCCTGAACCCCTTTTGATATCTTGCAAAATGTTTTTCCTTTGCACTTCGTGGATGTGCCACTGTTTTGACAAATGTTGACCACCTTGGGTAAATGCCATCAGCTAGGTAGTATGGCCTGTCGTACATACGTCTGTTGACCTCATACGTGACTTTTGGTGACTTTCCTTGCAGGACATCGTTGAACACTAGGGATTGGGTAAGGACGTTGAGATCATTTTGAGCTCCTGAAACCCCGAAAAAGGCGTGCCAAATCCATGTATCAAAAGATGCCACTGCCTCCAAAATGATACTTTTTGCTCATTTTCTGTCTCCATAAGTGCCTTACCATGCACTTGGATAGTTTTTCCACATCCAATGCATACAATCAATGCTCCCAATCATCCTAGGAAAATCTCGCATCTCGACCTTCTTCAGAAGCCTTTCCAAGTCCATATGAGTAGGTTTCCGGAGGTACTCTGCGGTGTAGATAGATTCGATTACTCCGCAAAACCTCATCAAGGACTCAAGAATGGTTGATTTCCCCATCCTCGCTATCTCATCCACTTGGTCTGCAGCTGCTCTATACACAAGCATCCGTAGCGCAACAGTAATTTTTTGCTCGGGAAGGAGACCCATAGCACCAAAAGCATCATTCTTTTGCACAAAGTAAGAATCATGGTTGCAAATAGCAATCATGATTTTGTTGAACAAATGTCGTTCCATTCTAAAACGATGTTTGAAGTACGTATCAGGAAATACACTATTATGGACAAAATAATCGTCCAACAGCTCATCACCTCATTGTTGCCTGCTTCTATCAAGGTTTCTGGAACGGGTGGGCTTGCATATATGAGCCACATCTTGGATGACTCGACGAAAATGTGATTCTCTGGCCATTCTTACTTCATCATCTCTCCTTCTCCGTTCCTCATCCTCATCCTTCTCATTTTGGGCTATATGGAGATTGAACATTCCTTCAGATTGGTTAAACAATTATTCCTCTTCTTAATCGATTTCCCACATCATGCTTGAAGAAGAAAACATTGTAAGTAGAAACTATGAATAATGATACCGATTTTGATTTGGTGAAGAAGGAAGCAGAAACTATGAATAATGATAAAGATATTGAGAAAATTGGTGTGAGATTTAAAAGGATGGATGATGGATTATATGGAGGATTTTGAAATGATTAGGTTGTAGATAGTGCCACATGGTTTGCTGTCATTCGTTAAAAATCTGATCGAAATCTATCCTAAAAGATTCTGAAAAGATAACAATACGTGGCACGACGACATTGGATAAAAATCTTATAAATCTTATTGAAATCCATCACTAATAATTATCCTTTCGGATAATGACACATGGCGCAATGAGAACGATTTAAAATCTGATTGAAATCTATCCTCAAAGATTCTGAAACGATAACGACACGTGGCACGATGACATTGGATAAAAATCTTATCGAAATATATGACCAATAATAGTCGTTTTGGGTAAATGACACGTGGCGCAACGAGAACGATTTAAAATTATTTAGTCCCAAATTACAAAAAAAATTATTTAGTATTATTTTGTAAAAAAAAAAAAATAATAAATATTTTATTGCCTATTGCCAGGGCTATTCAAGTGCAAGGGTGGAAATGCAAAAGGTAGTTATTGTTCATTATGGCAGTTACTGTTCACAGGGTGGATCGAATAGTGGATTGCCTGGGAGGAGGGCTCCAAGGGTGGAGTTGCTCTTAGAGTTACCAAAAGAAGAGGTGAACTAAGATCCCTTTGGATTGACATTCATACTAGCAAATGCTCTTTTAGTAGCATCCTCAGCATGTTTATCAAGGTGTTGCTCAAGCCCTTTCAAGGCAGCCATCGCCTCTTGCAGTTCAATGATTTCAATATCCTTGGTTTGTTCAACAGGATCATAAGCTCTTGTTAAACTTATAAGAAATTTTTTAACCAACCTCTCTTTGGGTAAATCCTTACCAAAGCTCGTCATTTTATTTACTAACTCAAGAAGGCAAGTGAGATTCACAGACTGATGTGAAAATTAACTTGACACACAAATTAAGCCCTATTGTTGACAATTGTAGTAAAGATGTAAGTAAGGATCGTTCTAGACCGGAGATTAACTAAGGATGCTAATCAACGCAAATAAGACTCAAAAACACTAAACTAGACTCTATAAACTCAAAACTGACTTAAAACACTCAAAACAACAACAATAAAAAAGACTCAATTCTAGACCTAACAAGTGATTTGGACGAAAATAAAGCTTAACTTGACTCAAAAGACTGAAAGAAAACAGATTATGACTCAACTAACAAGACTCAATGGAAGGGGAATTGTTTTTAACGAATTTAAAATTTAAAACAGAAACTTTGCATAAAACACTTTATAAAAACGAATTTGGTGAATTGAAAAGGATGAAAGGCTAGTTAGAGGATCCTTCTCCACACATGACATATGCAAACAAACCAATTTCCAGTTATTATTCCTTTAAACCATGAATGACAACACCCCAAGTTAACCGTGATAGCACAAATTAATCATCAAATTTTCCTTAATTCATTGAATCGGATGGAATACACATCACAACCAAATTATCCTTATCAAGTTCCCTAACTATAAAAAGCATGATAGAAAGACATATCAAAGGTCATTAAGTTCTTTGAAAACCATAAGCATTGACCGTAACTATGAAAAGCATGATACCCTTGCCTAGGATTTACTTAACACAATCATGACTAGTGACTTTTACTACTTGTGAATATAAGTTCATAACGATTAGGTGAAACTCCCTTATACTCTAGCATTAAGTTCATGCATGCAAACTAAGTATGCATCCTCAATTAACATACATAAACAAGTTTTAATAACTCAGATAAACAAATCACATTCAAGACTCAAGAAACAATAACTGAATGTAATCAATTCATATAAAGCATACAATCATGGCTTCGAATTCACTTCCAACTAAAAAGAAATTAGTTCCTCATGTCTTTCAAAACATAAAACCAAATTAAAACAAACATTGAAACAAATCTAGGGACATAAAGAACCATGAACGTCCCAGCAACTCTAATGGCAGATTGCGAACCTTCCTTGGATTGCAAGCCACGACACAGAGCTCTTTCCTTCCTTCCTTCCTTGCAAGCACACCTTTGAACTCTCTCAATTGTATCTGAATATATGGGTGCGTGGTGTAGAAATATATGGTAGAGAGTGGTGGTTTGATTTGTGCGGCAGAATGATGTATTTATAGGCTAGGCACGGCATAAGGCTGAGTAGGAATAGGATTGTGTAACCAAAACCCAAGTGGAATGGGTTAAAACAATAAAAAACCAAGGGGAATTAGGCTAGAAAGGTGCGGCGGGTTTTAAAGCTTCTAGAAAGGATGTTTCAGCACAAATTTTTGAACCTAAAGGGACAAGGATACACGACATGGGTTCAAAGAAGGATTACAATTCCTAAATCACCAAAGAGAGGGCATATATGCGGCACATAAGGGATAAGGGTTCTAGAATCTGAAATATGTATTTTAAATGCATAATTATCCCTTATAAATGGCTAGAATTAAGGCACAAATTGATTTGAATAAGATATTCCTTATCTTCTTTGTCTTAGATTTATTTCTTCAACTCTTTAGCACATTCCTTGACATCTTTGGTCTTCAAATTCGTCCATCCATCTTGCTCCACTCATAAGCTATCCATTTGATGCCTAAAACTGCTCTAAAATGCTCCAAAATGCACTTTCTTGCCAACTTTGTCATTTGCACCTACAAACACACGAAAATAACTTACAACATTATAATATGTAGAAACTAGCTATGAAAATGCAAGAAAACAAGCTAACTAAGTTGTATAAATATGCTCCTATCACAAAACAAAGTTTCATCATCCTTCATCTTTGTGAACTCAAAATCATGACATACACGCTGCAGCTTAATGGATCTTACTTGTTTATTGCCATGAAATTCTTTATGTAAAATATCCCAAGCACCCTTTGAGGCCTCCTCATTTGAGATTCTAGGAAAATGTCTTTTGTAATAGCTCCCTAGATAATACCCAAAGAATTTTCATAATTCATTTGCTTATCACTGAGAGAAGATTTCTCCACAGCAGTATAGCCTTTGGCTTCTACCTTCTTGCCCTTCGATTTTGAAATTTCAAGTGCTTTTTCCACTAAATCCCAGATCCCATGAGACTTAAAGATGGTTCTCATACGAATCCTCCAAAATTCATAGTTGTCACCATTGAATATTGGAGCCTTGAGATCACCACACTCAATCCAGTCATTTGAGAACTGAGTTCGAAGAGTTGAGTTGAAAGTTTCAAGTTGGATTTCAAGCACAACGATCACAAATTTGATGCCTCAATCCCATATAGAACCTGAGCTCTCGATACCATGTTAAAATTTGAATAGCTCAAAGCATTTCAACAATGGTTTTGGATTTTAGGGGCAAAACAAAGAAGAAAGCTAAGAGAGAGAGAGAGAGAGAGAGAGAGAGTTGACAAAGGAATAATCACAGCTGCAACATTCTAACTGTTGCATAATGCGCACACTTCATTCTCTTACATTAGTCATCATGACCTTCAAATACAATAGTCACTGTGACTATGACACATGGCAATTACAAAGCATATGAGCAATTGAAAATGATAGGTTGATAAGACCTTACACTTGGCATATAAGCACAAGTTTGTTATAACCAAAATCTGTTCGACAAAATGAAAAAAGAGAATTAAGTACGTAAATCATTTACTAACGAACAATGCCAGCCACCACTAGTCATCCCAAATTTCAAGTACTTGGTACTAAATTTCGAAAAGAAAATCAGGTACTTAATCATGTTGATGTTTAAGCCTTGCAGCTGCCTTGTGTTTGTTGTGTTCTGTTTCATTGTAATTCAAAGTCTCTTTTCTCTTAGTTTTGACATGTAAGGCTGAGATTAAATCAAAGCTCATAGGCTAAATGTATGTGCGTCCTATGGTATAAAATCTCAATCATATGTGAGCATGTGAGATCCACGTGAGTTTGTGTAATGGGAGGTGTAGTGCGCCTTCAAACGGCTATATCTTCCTCCACTCTTCGTTTGTAGCTTCTTAATCATTTTCAGTCATAGCTGAATGAAATCAGAAAATGTCAGAGCTCTTCATCTTCTTCGCATCTCCATTTTCGTTTTCGTTCTTGGTTGAAATCAAAATCTTATTGATTTCTTCTTGGTTTTGTGCTCTGCTGTTCCATAGAACTCTAACATGGCCTCAGAGCCTAGTTCATCGCTTTAATCTGGGCGTGAATCTGTGTTTTCTGGGTTCTTCAGTGAATCACTGAAGAATCGAGTTTCTTAAATCTTCAAATCGAAGATCTGTGTCTAACATGGCTGGATCGATGAGTTCTGAACTTCGTACTCCCATTTTCAATGGCGAGAACTATGAATTCTGGAATATCAGAATGCGAACCATTCTCAGGTCTCATGGACTTTGGGATCTTGTAGAGACTGGGTTTACTATCCCAGAGTCATCTACTGTGGTTGAGATAGCTGATGAAAAGAAGGAGAAGGATGCAGCTACTCAAATGTCAACAAACGTTACGAAGATCATAATGAAGGATGCTAAGGCCCTTGGGTTGATTCAAGGAGCTGTGTCTGATCAGATTTTTCCCAGGATTTCTAATGAAGAATCCTCCAAAGGAGTTTGGGATATCCTACAGCAAGAATTCAGAGGTGATAAACAGGTTAGAAATGTGAAATTACAAGGTTTACGCAGAGAGTTTGAGTATACTAGGATGAGAGATGATGAATCTTTGTCTGCATATCTTACTAAACTGTTTGACATCATGAATCAAATGAGGAGTTATGGTGAAGAACTATCTAGGGAGAGGGGTGTTCAAAAATTACTTATAAGCTTGCCTAGAAGTTATGACTCTATCTGTGCTGTGATTGAACACTCAAAGGATATTGAAACACTTGAAATCCAAGAAGTGGTTGCTTCTCTGAAGGGTTATGAACAAAGGCTTGATATGCATACTGATCACTCTACTGAAAAGGCATTTGCTAGTCTAAATGTTGGGTCTAAGTTTCAAAAACCCAGTGGGTTCTCTGGTACACAGAAATCAGGGAAAAGTTGGAAGAATAAAGGGAAAAAGTGGGATACTAAGCCTAATTTTATCTCTAAGCAGAATAATTCTCATGATTCAAACAAAACAGCTTGCAAACATTGTGATAAACTGCACAATGGAAAGTGCTGGTTTGAAGGAAAACCTAAATGCACAAATTGCAATAAATTTGGTCATGAAGTCAGAAACTGTAATGGGAACAAAGTGGTGCAGAAGGCTAACTATGCAAATCAGGTTGATGATATGGGAACATTATTTTTTGCTTGCAACTCTGTGTCTCAGGTGAAGGTCAATAACACTTGGTATATTGACAGTGGTTGTAGCAACCACATGACAGGAAATGAAAGCTTGCTGGTAAATGTGAGTAGAAATCTGAATGCAAAAGTAAAAATGGGAACTGGTGAAGTTGTGAGTGTAGCAGGAATAGGCACACTAGTCATTGAAACCAAGATAGGAAGAAAGCACATACAAGAAGTAATGCTAGTGCCTGGTTTGGACGAAAATCTTCTAAGTATGGGGCAAATGTTGGAACATGGTTACTATCTGCTATTTGGTGATAATGCAGTTTGTATTTTTGATAGCTGGAACTTGAATGGACTGGTTGCTAAGGTTCAAATGACTAGCAACAGATGCTTTCCTTTAACAATGATGCCTGCCACATCACTAGCATTAAAAGCTAGTGTATCTCATTGCATTCAGATTTGGCACAAGAGGTTAGGGCACTTAAACACAAGGAGTTTGCTGCAACTCATGGAGCAAGAAATGGTTCATGGGCTACCTCACTTGGAAAATTCCAAGAATGTCTGTGAAGGATGTATGCTTGGCAAGCAACATAGAGATGAGTTTCCAAGAGAATCTGCTTGGAGAGCTAAATTCCCACTTGAATTGATACATACTGATATCTGTGGTCCAATGCAAATTGCCTCAAATGCTGGAAACAAGTACTTCATTCTGTTCACTGATGATTGTACGAGAATGACATGGGTCTACTTTCTGAGGTACAAATCTGAGGCATTGGAGTATTTCAAAAGGTTCAAAGCAATGACAGAATTACAGTGTGGGTACAAAATCAAGTATCTAAGAAGTGATAGAGGTGGTGAGTTCTTGTCTTCTGAATTCAGTGACTATTGCAATGTTTCTGGGATTCAAAGGCAACTAACCATGTCATACACACCACAACAGAATGGTGTGTCAGAAAGAAAGAATAGAACTGTGGTGGAGATGGCAAAATCTATGTTACATGAAAAGGGCATGCCATACCAGTTTTGGGCAGAAGCTGTGCACACTGCAGTGTATCTCCTCAATAGATGTCCCACTAAGGCTTTGGATAAAAAGACTCATTTTGAATCCTATAGTGGAAGAAAACCTGGAATTGCACACTTGAAGATTTTTGGGTCAGTATGCTATGTTCATGTTCCCATGAATTTAAGACACAAACTTGAGTGCAACAGTCACAAATGTGTGTTTGTGGGTTATGGAACCAGTGAGAAAGGATACAGATTATTTGATCCTATCACTAGTAAGATTATATTGTCTAGAGATGTAGTATTTGATGAAAGTGCTAGATGGGATTGGGATGACAGCTCTGGAAAACAGTCCAGTGTATCGATCACTACTGATATGGCAAAATCTGATCTAACTCAAGGGTCAAATGTTCAAGATGGCAGTGTATTCCCTGAGGTTATTTCTGATACTTCACTAGATGATTTGAATACTAATGCTGATGATCCAAGCTCAAACATTGATCTATCACAGAGCTATGATTCTACTCCAAAGAAATGGAGATCCTTAAATGAAGTCATTGCACAGTGTAATGTATGCATTATGGAACCCGAGAATTATGAAGAGGCTGCCCTAGATTTGTCTTGGATGAAAGCTATGCAAGCTGAGCTAGACATGATTGAGAAGAATAATACATGGATGCTGGTAGATAGACCATCTAGCAAACCTGTGATAGGTGTGAAGTGGGTATACAAAACAAAACTGAACCTTGATGGAAGCATTCAGAAAAACAAAGCTAGACTGGTTGCAAAAGGTTATTCACAGAAGCCATGCATTGACTTTAATGAGACCTTTGCACCAGTTGCTAGGCTTGACACCATAAGGACTTTGATTGCACTTGCAGCTCAGAAAGAATGGCAACTATTCCAGTTAGATGTAAAATCTGCATTCCTTAATGGTGTACTCAAAGAGGAAGTTTATGTTGATCAGCCTCAAGGATTTGTCATACAAGGCAAGGAGGATAAAGTGTATAAGTTGAGTAAGGCATTATATGGCCTTAAACAAGCTCCAAGAGCTTGGTATGATGAAATTGATTCTTACTTCACCAAGGCAGGTTTTAAAAGAAGTCCTAATGAAGCCACCTTATATACTAAGGTTGAAAAGTCAGGGATTCTCATAGTCTCTGTCTATGTTGATGATATTGTGTACACTGGAAGTAGTGACACAATGTTTGACAGATTTAAAAACGACATGATGCAACATTATGAGATGACTGATTTGGGATTGCTACATCATTTTCTTGGTATGGGAATTGTTCAAACCAAGAAAAACATCTTCATACATCAGAAGAAATATGCAATGAAACTGCTGGAGAAATTTGGACTACAAGGTTGTAAGTCTGTGGTAACACCACTGGCAACAAATGAAAGGTTATGCAAGAATGATGGGAGTGAAGTTGCAGATGAGTTTGAATACAGGAAATTGGTGGGAAGTCTTCTGTATCTTACTGCCACTAGACCAAATATAATGTTTGGTACTAGTCTCTTGGCAAGATTCATGCATGGTCCAACTAAGAAACATATGGGAACAGCAAGAAGAGTACTGAGATACATTCAAGGTACTATGAATTTTGGCATTGAATATGTAAAAGGAAAGTCAGCAGTTCTTATTGGATATTGTGACAGTGACTGGGCTGGGAGTATAGATGACATGAAAAGTACATAAGGGTATGCCTTCAATCTTGGCTCAGGTGTGTTCTCTTGGGCATCAGTTAAACAAAACACAGTGGCATTATCCACTGCAGAAGCAGAATATGTAAGTGCTGCTGAAGCAACATCTCAGGCCAAATGGTTAAGATTTGTATTGGAAGACTTCGGGGAAGAACAAGTTGAACCTACTGTGCTAATGTGTGATAACACTTCAGCAATAGCTATTGCCAAGAATCCTGTGTTTCATCAGAAAACAAGACACATTAGCAGGAAATTTCATTTCATCACAGATGCAATACAAGAGAATGAGATTGAACTTGTTTATTGCAAATCTGAAGAACAAAAGGCAGATATCCTGACAAAGGCACTACCAAAGGAGAAGTTCAACTATTTCAGAGGAATGCTAGGAGTAAAGTCAGCTGCTAGCTTAGAGGAGAGTGTTGATGTTTAAGCCTTGCAGCTGCCTTGTGTTTGTTGTGTTCTGTTTCATTGTAATTCAAAGTCTCTTTTCTCTTAGTTTTGAAATGTAAGGCTGAGATTAAATCAAAGCTAATAGGCTAAATGTATGTGTGTCTCATGGTATAACATCTCACTCATATGTGAGCATGTGAGATACACGTGAGTTTGTGTAATGGGAGAGGTAGTGCGCCTTCAAACGGCTATATCTTCCCCCACTCTACGTTTGTAGCTTCTTAATCATTTTCAGTCATAGCTGAATGAAATCAGAAAATGTACAGAGCTCTTCATCTTCTTCGCATCTCCATTTTCGTTTTCGTTCTTGGTTGAAATCAAAATCTTATTGATTTCTTCTTGGTTTTGTGCTCTGCTGTTCCATAGAACTCTAACAAATCAATGATGTTACAGATCATTACTTGTCATGATTCATAACTTTGATCTGTTTTTCTGTGGAACTCAACAAAGAAAAAAAACAACTGAAAAAGGAAGAAATGCTAAACGTCGACCATAAGGCCGCCCGCCAAAGGAATGCAGCATACAACATAGATTGAAGCCAAACAAATTTGGTCCAAAAACTGTTGAACTCTTGTTCAGAAGTAAAAACCCTCTATATATAAAGGTCGTACTCAGTGCACAAGGCTCCCGCTTTACGCAGGGTCTAGGAGAGGTGAAAACCCTCTACATATGAGATTGTAAAATACTCTAGTTCTGCTAACATTGACAAGAGATGCTAATATGAAAAGGTATAAACAATTAAAAAATATATATATTAATTATATAAATTGTCATATATATTTAACATGGAAACCTTGACAAGCTTTAAAAAATTACATAAAAAAGGGGCAAGGACATGAAAGCTAGGTAAAATTGAGATGAAGCCAAACGGGCAGACACAATGAACTCAGGTCTGGACTTTTGATGTAAGCATACCTAGCTGTTTCAACTGTACAAGGTAATATGGTTCCAGTATATCGAAAAACAGTTATTAGCTCCTCTTGGAATTTTTGAGGTTGCGTACTGTCATTACGAGCTGTTGTCTTTCACCTTCGACCTCTGCGAATTTGAGACTTATTTCTGAATATCTCTCTTGCATCTCTTTTAGTTCACTTTCCATTGATATATTCCTCTCTTTCAATGATGCTAATTCAGTTAATAAGTCACTGTATCTGTTATCAGCAGTGAAAAGTCTCGGTTCTTGTTCTGATGCAATTTTATCACTACCGGCATCTTCAGTTACCTGTATGATAAGATGATTGCACCAATCATTACACATATAATATGACAGCATTTATATACAAAGACAAAGGCAAGACGCTCAGTTAGAGACTACCCAAACTGACATTGTATTAGATGCATTACGTAATATGGAAGGTTTTCTTACCTTTTGAAATGCACTATTCTGATTTTCTTCCACCGTGCTCTCTAACTCTTCGATTATGTTCTGAAGATCTTTTTCCTTCTCCAAAAATGAATCAGTTGAGTTTCCCAAAGCAGCTTCCTTCGATTTTATTTGTCCCTGTAAAAGTTAAAAGTAAAGGAGTTGAGACATTATTCTCTGCCAAAATTGTTTCAATATACTGCTAGGAATTTGAAATTTTACCTCGGGCAATTTTATTCTTTCTTTCATACATGCAACTTCTTTCGAACCACGAGCAACTGACAAAGACTTGATGTTTCTCTGAGTTATTTTAATTCCATCAGAAACTATTGCGCGCCCGTTGCTTTCCTTGAGTTTCTTTTCAGCAGTAGTGAGCGCATCTTCCTTCTTTTTCAGGTCAGCCTTAAGCTGGAATACCTGCTTTCTAAGTTTCTCCTTCTCAACCTCATCCTCATATATAGCATGTTTAAAGTCTTTACACCGAGCTTTAAGCTCCTCTATCTCTGATTTTAGGAGTCCAACTGTCACCTCCTTTTCATCTTTGAGATGCCGCATTGTATTCAAATCCTCCAATGACTTCTCTGCTTCCTTGTTAAGAGTAGAAATTTTACTTACCAGCTCATTTCTTTCTGCATTTCCTCTTTGTATCCGCATCTCAGGTTCCTCGATTGATTTCTTCATTTGTTCCAAATCAGCTCTCAAATTTTTGCTTTCCTCCACTTGCTCAGAAAGGCTGTTATTCTCTTCTGTAAGCCTTTGAATCTGAGATTTGAGTTGTAAGATCACCTGGGAGATATTTCCCTTAACTTCTTCCTCTTGTTTCTGCTGATGGTTGAGCTGCTTGTAATTGTTGTCCATTTCCAGTAAAATCTCTTCCATCTCTTTGGTTTTCTCGTCTAAGTGGTTCGAGAGCTTCTGCAATCTTGCCTCATAATCATTTCTAACTTCCTGGAGCTCGTCCTTCGTTTTCTGGAGCAGTTCTTCTAGGTGACTCTTCTGCCCACACAGTTCACTGGCTTCTGTCATTGCTTTCAGAGCTACCTTTTCATTTGCATCAAATGTCGAGGCCATTTGAACAGAGAGTCTTCGGAATTCTTCCTGAAGCCTCTCAGCTGTATTAGCATTTTTTGATCTAGTTTTTCGCAGTGCGTCCTCTGCTCGGATGGCTCTTTGCTCCTGCTCAACTTTGGCACATGTTACGGCCTCCAAATCAGCTTCAAATACTTGCGCCTGTTTCTCCAGTTCTTCCTCCAAGCTTTTGAGATGGAATTCAAGTTCATTTATGGTAGCCAACGAATTTGAAAAATCTTCAGACTGCTTCTTTAGTTCTGTTTCCAAACCCACAACTTTGGCACATGTTACAGCCTCTAAATCAGCCTCATATACTTGTGCCTGCTTCTTTAGTTCTTCCTCCAAGCTTTTGATATGGGATTCAAGTTCCTTTATGGTAGCCAATGAATTTGAAAAATCTTCAGACTGCTTCTTCAATTCCGTTTCCAAATCCTCAACTTGGTATTCAAGTTCATTTATGCTAGCAGGGGGAGACGAGCATTCGTACTGCATCTTAAGTTGTTCTTGCAGTTGGCTTTGCTCTAGTTTATATGAGATGTCATGGTTTTCCTGTTTCAATATCTCATAGTCAAGTGCAAGCTGCTCCATTTGCATCTCGAGCACATCTTTGTCTCGCCTATAGACTTCTATTTCACCATAAAGTTCGGCAATCTGTCTCTCGTGCAGGTGTGTTTCCGTGGCGTTGCTGTGGTCCTTAACAAGATCCTCCAGCTCCATCTGCTCCTCATCCTCACTTGTCCCACCTTTCGAGATGGTTTCCTTCAACCCTGCAGCATAACCACAGGATTGTGGTCTGTTGGAAAGATTTGCTATTTCACTATTCTTCTGCTCCAAAATTTCCTCCAGGTCTTGTACAGCAAGGATTAAATCACAATTTGATTCTTGCGTCTTCTGGAGCTGTAAGCGGAGATTGAAAGTCAGGTCCTTCTCACAACTCAGTTCTTGTCTGATTTCATCTACAAGAGCCCGTAGATCCCCACCTTCTAACTGGAACCTGTTTTTAACTTTTGCATCATCCACACGTTTCCAAAAGGACTTTAGCTTCTCACATTCTGCCTTGAAAGAATCTCGTTCCTCTTTCAAGCTAATGACTTCTCTCGAAAGATCCTGCCCCTTTTTGGTCTCTTTTACTATCTGCTTCCTTAATGTTTGTAATTCCAGCTCTGACATATTGGCTTGTCTAGCTAGAACAAGAAGCTCCGCCTTTAGCTTTTCAATGTTGTCATCTGAAGACTGTTGAAACCGTTCTGTTGGAAGGGTTTCATGAGAACTCTCTGTTGAACCATCAGTACTTGCTCCATGTTCTGAGTCTGTAGACCATACCCATTGTGACCGCTGATGCTCATCATAGATATTTGTTTGGGCATAAACATCAGGTTTATGTTGTACTGAGGTGTGACTCAGAGACGACAGAAAGTTGGAAGGGTCTCTTGATCCAAGTTCTCGTGGAGTACCAAGTCCAGAGCCGCTGTCAGAACTTGACAATGTAATGTCCGATCCGATAGATGCTCTGCAATTGAGCTCAGCAATTTGGATGGTTCTATTAATTCCCTCATCCTGTGAATTGACAAGAAAATTTTCAAAACAATTGAAAAAGATCTTAGCATTGAAGAAAAATGAATTTTACTACCACCTATCCGCCCAACCTGCAACCATCTCAACGGAAAGAAGTAATAAGTTTGAAACACAAAAAAGGTCGTACCCAGTGCACAAGGCTCCCGCTTTACGCAGGGTCTGGGAGAGGTGAATGTCGGCTAGCCTTACCCCCATTTTATGGAGAGGCTGCTCCCAAGTCTCGAACCCGAGACCTACCGCTCATGGGCGAAGGCACTTGCCATCGCACCAAGTGCGACCTCTCTTCAATACAAAAAAGTATGAAATTTGCAGCTTTGCATGAGAAACTCACAATTGAAACGCTTTCATCAGTATCCTTATTGCTTAAGAGGTTCTTGAAGCTTCTATCTTCGGAGTTAACATTTGCCTCTTCACCGCCTTCTACCTCTCTTCAAAATTTCTCCAACAAAACAGAATCAATAATCAGAAACATAAAAAAGAAAACTCCAACAAATACAGAAAATAACAAAAACATTTGGACATACCTCGGATCAACATTTGCTTCCAACCTTTGAATGGTAACCTATTCAACAACAAAAACAAGAGTTCGATAATCAAATTGTTGTCTTTATTTTTGTAAACCCCTTTCAGAAGAAGATCTCTAACATATCGTAATTTGACAAAGTGGGAAAGTCCTAACATGCATAATTGCATTGGAATTTGAATTCTTAAGGGGAAGAGCGACGCAGGAAGATTTAGTAGCCTCGGCATAGTCAGCAAAATCTACAGAAACTTCCCCAAGAACACTACCCTTCGATGATCCCTATGCAACACAAGAATACCAAAATAAGATACTCATAAACAGAACAAAATGTTCACTACACAAAATCTAACAAAACAATCCATACACTTGAGACAACAAAGTTGTAGACACTCTCTTTGATCTTCCCAGTTCTTGGCTCACGGACGAATTTAACTGTTTCACAGACCGGATTTTCCCATCGACAGCTCCCGTCTCGAACTGTAGCTTTCTCTGAATTCACAGTTGGCTTCCCCACATCCACGGGAATCACAGAAACCAGCAATGCGTCCCCACCCAACTGTGTCACCTGAAATCACAAAACCAAACACTATCTTACACATAATTCTCCGAAAACCTCAATCACATTCACACTCGTCAAATTGCATATCACTTGTTGGCTCTTTCAGTACAATGCTCAAATGCACATAAATTTTCTAACTTTTTCTGTTTTCAGACACTCAATGAGCCAAAAATGATGATCAAATAATATAAAATATTGTCCGTGTTCCATTTTCCTGCATTTTCTCAGCCACCAAACAAAACCCAATTGACATAAATAATCACAAAGCTTGAATTTCAATCGACAATGAGTTTAGACCAACCTGAGTTGCATGGAACTGCAATTTGAAGACTTCCTTGGTCTTGTTCTTGTCGGTTCTCCATCGCGCCGACTTGAACATTTTACACTAAACCAAAAACCCAACACAAACCTCACCGGAACTCCAACATTCACCGGAGTTCCGGCGCAATCCGCAGGAAAATCACCATTCCTGAAGTGACCAATCCCAGCTGATAACCAAGCTCTGTGCTTTTGAAGTAATAGCTCATTGGCTGAAGAAACAGGGTATGAAAACAGTGTGGACAGTTGAGTTGACTCGGTTGGAAGTGCGAGTTCGACTCGGTGGTATGGATTTCAGAGAAGCTTGGACTGTAGATGTTGGGAATGGGTTGGAGAAACATGTAACAGAAGAGAACAAAATTAAGCAGATCTGGGGAGCTTTCTCTTCACTCTTTGTAACAGTCTTTTGGAAAGAGAAAGACACATGTATTCTAACTTTTTCAAAAGAAAAATTGGGAAGAAAATATATATTTATAATTTGTTGTAAAAAAATCGAAGGAGAAACTTCTATGAGATAATTTAATAATTTAATGCAATATAAAATTAATTTATGGTTTTTTTTTTCTTAATTTATTTTAGGGTTAAACTTTGTTTACTACCCTCATGTTTTATGATTTTCAACATTTAGTATATCAAGTTTTTTTTCATCCCAGAGTCATACCTAAAGTGTTAATTTTGGGACAATCTCATATATCCTTTAGTCAAACTGTTAGTTCTTCCGTTAAGTAATGACGTGGCGCCTAGGTGGATAATGACTAGGCACCACGTGTCGTTAAAAAAATATTAAAATAATTAATTAAATAAAAGTTAAAAAAAAACCATCCCTCCCCCCCCCCGGGGCCCCAAAACCCAAAAGAAGAAGAAGGAGAAGAAGAAGAAGAAGAAAAAGAAAAACCGAATCTGCAACCCAGAAGAAGAAGAAGAAGAAAAAAAAAAAAAAACCGAATCTGCAGCCCAGAAGAAGAAGAAGCAAGAGAAGGAAGAAGAAGAAAAATCGAATCTGCAACCCAAAAGAAGAAGAAAGAGGAGGAGGAAGAAGGAGAAGAAGCAGAAGAAGAAAAAAAAACCGAATTTGCAACCAAAACCCAAAAGAAAGAAGAAGGAAAAGGAAGAAGCAGAAGAAGAAAAAAAAAACCGAATTTGCAACCAAAACCCAAAAGAAAGAAGAAGGAAAAGGAAGAAGGAGAAGAAGAAGAAGGAAAAGAAAAACCGAATTTGCAACCTAGAAGGAGAAGAAGCAGAACAAGAAAAAAAAAACCAAATCTGCAACCCAGAAGAAGAAGAAGAAAAATGAGGAGGAAGAAGGAGAAGAAGTAGAAGAAGAAAAAGAAAAACCAAATCTGCAACCAAAACCCAAAAGAAGAAGAAGGAGAAGGAAGAAGAACAAAAAGAAAAACCGAATCTGCAACCCAGAAGGAGAAGAAGCAGAAGAAGAAAAAAAAAACCGAATCTGCAACCCAAAAGAAGAATATTTGGGGTACGCAATCGTGGTTGTGAGGCGGAGGGGAAGGCAGGTGGGTCGTGGGGGGACGAACTGGGTTTGGGCTGCTATTTTTTTTTTTTTCTTCTTCTTCTTCTTCTGGGTTACAGATTTGTTTTTTTTTGTTGTTGTTCTTCTTCTAGGTTGTTGATTTTTTTTTTTTGGTTGTTGTTCTGGGTTGCAGATTCGTTTTTTTTTTTTTTTTTTTTTTTCTACTTTTTCGTTCTTCTTCTTCTTCTTCTGGGTTGGGGGCAGGGGGAGAAGGGATGGGTTTTTTTAACTTTTATTTAAATAATTATTTTAATATTTTTTAATGACACGTGACGCCCAGTCATTGTCCACATGGGCGCCACGTCATCACTTAACGGGAGAACTAACAATTTGACTAACGGATGTATAAGACTGTCCCAAAATTAACACTTTAGGTATGACTCTAAGATGAAAAAACTTGATGCACTAAATGTTGAAAACCACGAAACATGAGTGTAGTAAACAGAGTTTAACGCTTTATTTTAATAATTGTTTTTGTATTGGATTAGGGGAACAATAAATATGAAACTTTGGATTTTGACATACACGCCCTTGTGCTTTTATGGTATTGTGTTTTTATGAGGTACCAACAAAGCACAACACTTGAGATTTTCTTTGGATTTGGTTCAGATATTCAAATTTAACATTTTCTCTCATGTGTGTCCAGTTGTATGTGTGGTTAAATTTGCTAAATTTTTTTGGAGAGGGCCATTGGTCACGGAGTGGGAGAATATTTGTAGAGTCCACCAATACATATGAGTATCATCTCTATTAGGAAGATAATACAAATGATGGTACAAATATGTTGTAAGATTAGCATTTTTTATCTTTTTTTTTATTTGAAATTTATCTTGAAATTTTTAATAATTTCTAATTTTTACAAAGTTATCTCCTACTTTTACCAACTTCTCCATGTAAATTCTATAAATAAGTAATTGTTAACGTGGTATTTGCGAGTAAATGCACGGGTTTGATTGTTCTTATATGAAATGAACAGTGTTTGAACCTTGACACTAGCACAACAATATAGAGAACATTGAATTAACCAAATGAGTACAATATTGTTGCAAATGCAAATTTTTTCTTTCTTTTGATTGATGAATATGCACCTGCAAAATAATAACACTTAAGATTAAGGCCAAAAACCTCACACGTCCAAAATGAAGGGGGGCTTTGGGCGAAGAATCTCTGATGCTAAAGTTAAAATTCTGAAAATAATGTGTTTAGAAGTTTGCGGGTAGCAAAAGCTTCCTGAATTTTGGAGACAAAGTGGGTATTTATACGAGATGAGGGGAGTATGGGTCGCTCTTCTAGGGTTTAGGGGTGGCCGGCCCTAGGTGGTATTTTGGGTGAGAAAATTCCAAAATATTTGTGTAAATAAATATCTTGGAGTAATTAGGTAAATATCTTAAATTAATGAGATTAGGATTACTTAATTGAAAGATGTCTTCTTTGATTAGAAATGTATTTATGATAAGAATAATAAATTATCCTATCATAAATACCTTTGACTTTTCCTACGAGCAGGGGTGTTTTGAGTAGTTGTTGATCTCTGCCTGCTTTACCTCAGCTGCGCGTGGTGAATGAGACTACTCCGTGCTTATTTAATAAGGGTAGTATTGTCTTCCTTGGGGAATAATCCAAGTGTCAGCTCCATGATTTTTGGGATTATTTTTGGCTCCACAAATGCCCTCACACCTACTAGGCTGTTTGCATGAAAGGCAGGAGGTGTAGGAATCCAAAGCTGTAATGGAGTTTGTGTCCTAATTTGTTGTAGATTCCCTCTTTGACTTGGAATTTAAATTCTTCTAGGAAAGGGAATGTAATTGCCACCAAAACCCATTTAAGTCTGCGTCAAGCAGGGGTTAAATAAATTTGGAATGCATTTAAAACCTTACAAGAAAGAGAGAAAGCCAGAGGATATTTGTTCCCCTTCCCCTAACAATCTTCTTTGCTTGCCCGTGCAAAGAATTGTGTTCTATTGCTTTTCTTTTTCTCCTAGGTACGAAAAATTCAATTTTCTCTTTCTTCTTGATTTTTTAGAGCCTCATGACTTGAATTTTGGGTCGATAGGGTCGAGGATGTGGCAAAAAGTGGGTTGTTGTGCCCCTGCCATAGCAGCTATGTTGTTGGGGTTAGCGTGGCGTGGAAATGGCCCGACTTAGGCCGAGGGCTGGCAGCACAAGTTTGTGGCTTTGTGTGTAGCTGGTGTGGGACATGTTTTATTCTGGCATGGCGAAAGAGTTCTGCCATGCCCCTAATTTTCTCTTTCGGGGGACAGCCTACACCAGCTACACACAGAGCTGCAACTCGTACTGCCAGCCCTAGTACCTAGTTTTATTCTTAGACAGCTTTCCATGTCCAAGTTCGATCTAATTTTGGAGGTGCATGCAGTGATGAAGAGTGAGGATGGTGATTTTATTGCAAAGGTGGTGTCAGGGCCTGCCCTTCCTATTGAAAAAAAAGCATTTGCCCGCATAAGCAACCGTGAACAACCTGCCAAACCAGCCTTAGATGAATTTTTTGAGATCCATACGTTATTAAAGCCCGATCTGCTTTAGGACACGGAAGCATGTGCCAAGTTTCTTGATGGCGTAAGTAAGGTTGTCGACTCTAGTTTCTTCGTGAAACGTGAAGCTCAGTCGCGAAGGAGTTCCCTGCTTGCTATGATGCATAAATATGTAATCTTGGCAGCCGCGTACACGCGTATAGAGCAGGATGAGGCCAAGATTGTTACGGAGATAGCGGCAGCCATGGTAGCAGAAGCTTACTCGGCTGCTAAGAAAACTAAAAAGTTTGAGCTTGAACTTGCCTTTTGGAAGGGATCTGATGTCTCTACCTCTACTATTCTACAACTTGAGACCATTCGCCAAGAGATCATTGACTTGAAGGCTTAGCTTGACACAATCTAGAGGAAGTATGGTGTTGCAAAAAAGAAGATTGAAGTCCAAGCGTTGCTAGTACAGGACATTGAACATGCCATTTCAGAATTTTGGTCTGCCAATGATGCTAAGGATGTAGAGCTACACATAATGCATAATGATGTTGTTCAACTTAAGAAGGCCATTCGTAGACTTGAGTCCAAGGAAGTGGAGTTGTAATAAGTGTTATCTGCCAGCAAGAACCTGAAGAATGAACTAGATGAGTTACAGAATGCTGGTATTGATCTGATAAGGAGAATAAGCAGATGAAGAGTGAGAAGTCCAGTCTTGAGTTTGTCCTTACATAAGGTCAAGCTGACTTCTACAAGCTTGGCTATATAGATCATTTTAGATGAACTTTAGGATTTACTTTCTCCTAAAGATGTAACAGGAGGTTAATGCTACTAAGAACGATGCAGCTGCTGAAGATGTTCAAGCTACTTAGGAGTAGTCGTTTTAGATGAACTTTAGGGTTTACTTTCTCCTTTCCTGCTTTGCTTTTTCGTTTGCTTGAACTTTGCTAGCCTTCGTGCCAGTTTACCAATTTGCTAGAAATAAATAAACTGTTTTTCTTCGCTTTACTTCATCCTTGTCTCTTTGCCTTACTTCAAGCTTTTTATGTAGAATGAACAAAATAACAGGCTGCTTTAAACAAAGTAGTCAGGCCCATCTCTATTGCTTTAGGCGCCAACTTTAGGTTGTCGGGTGCAAATTTTCGCTTGCTTGGGGCATCTTTTGAAATTTCTAACTTGCTAGGCTAAATGACCTCCGTAGTGGTCTACTAGATCTTTAACCATAAGGTCATTAGTGAAACGCGCTGCTTTTTAATAAGCAGACGGGTTTGCATGACCTATGTGATTGCTGTTATAGGCTTAGGACCTCTGCGAAGCTGTTAACCAAAGAGCCAGTAGTCAAGCACCTTACTTATTGAAGCAGGCGAGTCTGCGTAACTACCCGGTTGTTAGTTTCAATCTTTTGGGGAGTTAAACTACTGAGCTTTATCTTGCGTTGTTGCCCTCAAACCATTGGTTGCATAACTGTTTGTCATTTCTCCAATCTTTTGAGTTGTGTGGCCTGCATCACAACATACTAAATATTGTTGGGACACGAAATTTGCTACATATCTGTATCAAAAGTGTGTGGTTCTATGGACTTTCATGGGCAGTGGTTCGAAAGTATGCTTTGCACTTTATGTAACCAACTTCGTAGGCTGCGTAGCAAGTAGTATAACACTTTAGGAATCAGTATGACCCAAGGGGTTGTTTTGTGTTAGGCAGTGCATGTGCACGCTAACCTATTAACCTTTCACAATAGTGTGCAGTCATATAAGTTTATGCAATTAACTACTTGAAGGGTGTACCATAGGCAATCTTTAAGAAATTGTAGGCTGTTGGTTGAATTGGCAGCAACTTTAGGTTCCCAAGGATCTTCCAAAAATTGTAGGCTGCTTATTAAATTGGCAAGGGCTTTAGGTTCTCAAGTATCTTTTAGAAATTGTAGGTTGCTCGTTAAATAGGCAGTGACTTTACATTCTTAAGGATCTTCCAGAAACCTAGGTTGCTCGTTAAATCGGCAGCGGCTTTAGGTTTCCACGGATACACATATATCACTAGTTGGTCACATACAAGATGTTTAGCTACTTACGCTAGCTGGTCACGTCAAGGATGCTCAACCACGTGAACCCTGTGTGTGTAGTCGGAGTTAGAATTCCTTATCTTCATAGAGGTCACATATGTATTGCACCAGGGATGCTCAGTTGTGAATGCTAGCTAGTCATATCGTGGATGCTCAAAATGGATGTTAATGGGTTGAAGGAATATTATTCCATAACACAAGGATCGTTAGTTGGTCACATATAAAATGCTTAATAGGGGGTTGCCAGCAGCTGATCACATCAATGATGCTCATTTGCGGTCCATCTTCTTGGGCAGCCATCTAAATGGTGAGCTGTGCATCGTACCTTATCCGTCTCTAATGACCAGGTCCCCGTGGATCAAGCCAAAAGCCTAAAATCCTTCAGTCCAACTAAGCCTTAAAAAAGACCATTATGGCTACTTCTAGGGATGTCGGCGCAGGCCATCATGCTTTAGTTATACTCGGGCAGCCCGACCCATCCACTTGATATTCGAAATGCATATGAAGAGCATGGTTAGTCCCTAGGGGGCACAATTCTTGCGATAGCTCTCTGAGGGCGTGATATTCAATTAGAGCAAGATAGACAATTGTTGTAGATACAATCAAGCCAAGTGATAAATAACTTCAGAAATCTTCATTGACAAATGAGAGGAAGGATATCAAACTTAGTTGAAAGGTAAAAAATGCGTAACAACTGGATACTTCTTGGCTTGTAAGGTAGTGGTCATCGAGCTTCTTAAGTCTTCGAGCTTTATTTTGTCAGAGCAGAGATCAGGGAGAAGTGGGAGATCATGCATAATAATTCCACAAGTTGGAGCATTCCATTGCTTATCGATCTTTTTGTCGTTCATGGTGGTGATGGTGTAGCTACCCTTGCTGCCTGCTTTATTGTCCTTGTACAGACCTTCCCATATATGATTCATCTTTTTGGAGCCTATGTTTTTCTGATGACTAGATCTCCAAGCTGAAACTGCTGGATCTTTGCCCATTTTTTATAGCTAGAGAGGAGCTGCAATACGGGTCATAACCTTCTCACATTCCTCATCTGCTAGATCTAGATTTGTGGTCATCTCCTTTCTGTTTTGCTACAAAGTTGGCAGTATGGTTCTGATGCTTAACAAGTTAACATTGGGATTGATGATTGCTTCTGAACCAAATGCCAAGGAGAAAGGAGTTTCACAGGTTGCATGTCGTTTGGTTGTGCAATATTGTAAACACGAAAATTCTGTAACGAATGAAATGAGAACACGTGTACAAAGTAGATTTGTATCGATTAAATTTGTAGGGTTACAATCTCTGTTTACAATTTTTCTATGATTCAATTTTCAAATTTGATGTAGATGCGTAGGTTGTTGTTCTAAGGATCTCGATGACTTGATCTCGGACGAACGATTGAACGATCACTTCAAGTTTTGAGCTTGAACACAATGCTAGATGTCTTCACCTCAGAGTTGTGGCAAAGATGGTGTAGATATCAGATTTTGTTGATTCAAGGGTCTTGGCGACGTGATCTTGAATCGAACGTCGTTACAAGTTTTGAGCTTGCAAGTCTTGAAGGAATCGGCACAAGTGCTTGTTGATTTCAAGGGAGTGCTTCGGCTTTTGTCGAAAGAAAGCTTCAGCTTTGGTTGTACGTTCTTCAAAGAGAGCTTTGGTAGTGTATCAGTCTTCAAAGATTTGGCAGAGGTTATTATGAATGTAGAATTTTCGACCTTGAACGTAGAAGTTTTTTACCCTTATGTTGTCTGATAACCTTGTATTTATAGACTTCCAAAGCTTGCCTTTGGATGGATTTGGCTTTGATTTGTGTCTTGATTCGTCCATAGGAGAATTTATGCATGTTTTGTGTCTTAATTTCAACCACTTTCCCTTTCTTGGCCGAATTATATGGCTTTCTTGCTTAATTTGTGAGCAATCTTCAATTCTTGCTTGTTTTATGAAGATGCTTTAGCTTTCTTTCCGGTTTTAGGAGCAATTAAGGCCCTATGCCGATTTTAAGGCATATTTCTTGAATTGAAATGATGAATTTCGTCAAGGGCCGTTAAGGCGTATTTCTTAAACGAAACATTTCTTCAAGGGCCGTTGAGGCTTGGTCTTGAATAAATGAAAAGTTTCTTAAAGGGCCGTAGGGGTTTGATCTTGAAAGAAATGATTTTTTTTCTTCAAAGGCCATAGAGGCTTGATCTTGAAAGAAATTTTGGAAATGGATAGATCAGCACATACTTATTGTGCGTATTGATTTTCCATAATTTTGACAAAATCAATTTGGTGTATTTTGAATTTTTTTCCTTGTGGTTGTAGGAAGAAAATGTTTTTCCTTCCTTACATAGGATCCTCCTTTAATTTTGGTAATGAGGGTGATTTCCTTCAAAGTGTTGGAAAGCTTCGGTGATTTCCTTCAAGGTTTTGGAAAGATTTTGGGGGGTGTATTCAATTGAGAATTTGAGAGACTTTAATGGATTTATAAATCCATGAATTTTTATGGAGTTTAATTGATTTGTAGAGATTCCATATAAAATTTTGATTCAATTCTCTCAAAATCTCATGGGGAGAGGTGAGATTTGTGGATGCTTAAAATACACTACGAAATCTCTCAAATTCTCTCAAATTCTTCAACTTTATCAAATTCTTTAAAATCAAATTCTAATTGAATACACCTAGAATGTTATAAACTTCTTTAAAATCTTAATTGAATACACCCGGATTTCTAAGGATTTTAATAAACTATCTTAAAATTCTAATTGAATACACCTTGAATTTCAAAGAATCACTTAAAATCATAATTGAATATCCCTAGATTCATTAAAAGAATTAAAATCCCTTAAAATCTCAATTGAATACACCCTCCTTAATTCTTGTCCTTGGGTAAGTAGGATTTTCATATTTTTTTTTCCTTTCCCCTTTTGTTTTCCATGGCAAGGAGGGGTTCTTTCCTTTCCCCTTTTGTTTTCCACGGCAAGGAGGGGTTCTTTCCTTTGTTGTCATGCTTTTCTCCTTGTTTTGAGAAACTTGAAGATTTATCCTTGGTTTGGGAAACATGTCATCTGACTTGCACGCCAAGTTTGAGGTCGATTTCTTTTCTGGACAATTCTATAAAAATATGGGCAACGTAGCTTTATCTCTTATCTTTTTAGGCATGTATCGCACACCACTAGAAAAAATCGAGAAAGCCTTCAACTCATCATTTTCCCACAAATGCGCAGTTCTGACGGGAAAACAACTTTTGTGGGAATAACTTAGAAAACTGGAACGTTTGGCTTTAGGGAAAATTATGAAATTTGGACACAACGATCATCAGCCTCTTAACTTCCTTCTCTAATTGGCCTTGCATCAAAACTCCTATGGAAAGTTGAATTATCACCAAAAATGTCCTGCTTGCGCATATTGGCTAAAGCTTGTCATTTTTTGCTTGGAATTAGCTTCCTTCTTTTGGTTGGAATATACTTCCTTCTTTGGATTTTCCTTTGATATTTGGTATGTACTCTCCCTTATAGCATTAGGAAGAATTGACCCCTATTTATAGGACAATTGGTTGTGTGTTTTTTTTTCACAATTCACACTCTTGCTGTGTGCTTATTGTTGTGCTTTGTCGTGGTTTTGCTGCTTGGAGCTTGTTGCAGTGCGTCACTTTTTACCATATAGTGCTGTTTAAAAGACTGCAATGGTGTTATGTTATGTAGTGCCTTTTGGTCACAATTTTCGTTCGATGGTGACGCTGCCGTGCAATGCATGAAACTACTTGAGTAATCGCTGCAAGGTTGCATAGTGCGATTGCGTAGCATTTTGATTTTCTTCGCTACTGTAGTGTGTTTTGAAGGACCATCTTGTAACTGCCCTCTTTGCCATGTTTGCCCAAGCTTTGTGGCTGATTTCTTCTCATTGTTGTGACTTTGCCATCGTCATTCTTCAACGCTCACGAGGTTTGTCGCGCATGTCTTTTGCTTTAGTGAAGCAAAAAAAAAAAAATCATGCCGCCCCACTCTTATGCTTATGTTGCTTTGTTTATTTTGTTGCAGCCATGATATTTTTCAAATGTTTTAAAAGCAATACCATCAATATTCTTGCGAAGGAAGATGATTCACAAGATAGGGAAACGACGCTGAATCTTTGTGCGCCGTTGACTGGCCCTAAAGCTCTTGTTCTTCCTACAAAAAACAACTCAATGCTTATCAAGTTGTGGTCTTCTAAAGTGTCTTGGGAGGTGACAGATTTTGGTCAACCAACTATGAAAAAGAAGACGTGTACGTTGAGGATTCTTATCTTGAATCCTTCGCACCATGTTTGTGACAATTCACTGACTTCATTTAAGCTTCTTGGTGATCGCATTCGTAGCAGATTTATGACTTGGAATAGCACATTGTTGAATACTGGAGAAGCCGTCTTTGCGGAGTTTTACTAGGAGTGACTTAAAGATGTCTTGAGCTAATCCAAAGATGTACTTACCAACAAGGGCCTTTATCATGTTGTGTATGCGTTCTTTAAGCATTGGTGTTCAGCGACCAATACACTTCACACGTCACAAAAGGAGATGTAAATTTCACTTTGGGATATCCACAAGATAGGAGGCTTACCGATCCAGGGTAAGTTTTACGACGAGGTTGTTCCTAGTATGAAGGAATTTTCTCATCACAATAGTTGAGGATTGCCTGCGAGTTGTCGTTCTTTGTTTTGGGTGTATCATAAGCTTTCCTATGAGGCTCAGGGTAAGTCAGGCATGAAGATTTCTTTATAGATCAGATTTTGGTATTGGGATGCCATGAAGTATAAGAAGCCTTCAAAGAAAAGTGGCCACAACAAGACTACCAAGCCAAATGGAGACTTATACCCGTCAGGTGCCGTTGGTTCAACTAGGCACCGTTCCCCTGCCGAATCAAAAGTGTTTGAGGATCTTGGCGTAGCGTCAGAGCACGTGGAAGAATCTTACCTAGCCGTTTTCTTATCTTGTTGGCTTTGTAAGTTTGTTTTCCTCAAAGATGACATCAACATTATCCGTCCCAGAGTCTTCAAAATGGCTAGCTAGATGGCTGCAAGGAAAACACACATCCGAAATCTTTCCAAGCCGTGTATATGTATTGGGAGTCATGTACCCGTTCATACACAAATGCTTGTATCACTCTGCCAACCAAGGACGAGTTCAAGAGTAATCCAGTGACATGTGCCTACGTAGGTTGGTGGTCAAAGGTACATCGTGAAGACTAGGGACGGCAAGTGACACCAATTCTTCTCATTCACGCAATTATGTGCCGAGAAAGGGTTGTTCTGCAGTTCCTACGCAACTGGCACCATTTGATTATGCGAGTGAAGCTCATTTTCAAGATGGACTTGCGACTATAGCTCTTCAACGCCCGTGCTTGTCTTCCAACATTCGGATGTTTCTAAAGAGGCGGGTGACGAAGTTGATTCGCACGGAGATTACCTTGTTTTGCAACAACATTAACAAGTTTTGAACAAGCGACCACATGAAGGTGCTCTGGATGACAGTGATGTTAATTTCCGTCATAAGAAGAAAGTGTTTAGGCCTCCTTAGTTTGATGACCATGTGTCACCTGGTGTATGTATTTCCTTCTTTCTTGTGATTTCTTCTGCTTTCATTGTTTTAGCTTGTGTTTTTAACACCTTTCTTTGTCTTCTTTAGGCTAGGCCTTCTTGTTCCTTTGATTTGGCAAACATGGGTGTTCATTCCTTCACAAAGATGTTATTTGGAGGCAATCTACCTATAAACGAGGAGATTGGGGATCCACCCAATGCAGAGCTTGTTCCAAATCCGCCAAGTTGCCCAAGTTTGCAGTGTGTAGGTGAAGGTATGCAAGAGCCCGTCATGCGTCCAACACCTTTGCCAGTTAGCTCTGAGATCTATTTGAGATGACCGAACCTTAGTGGCACTGAGCAGCTTATCCATCGCATCAACTTTCGCGCGGGCATAGATATCAAGAGCCATATTAAGAAGTGGATTTCAAATGCCCATTGAAGGACCTTGCGTTGCTCAATGAGGACTTGTTGAAGCTTGTTTCTACGATTGACAACCTTAACGTGGATTCCTCGCTTTTAAGAATCAAGATTGCCGAGCTTATGGCTACCTCGACTAAGTATTCTTCTTTGCATGTTGTTTCCTCTAAGAAGTTGAATCCAGAGATTAGAGCTCAACAATTTGCCACAATAGACTTATCAATTGTCCAAGTTCAATCTTCATAGCAAGCCGCTTCGGAAGGTTATCAAGCCATATGGACTTCTTTAGCTTCCGTCCAAGCACGTTTAGAAGCTTTGGCGCGTGAACAAGAGCAGTTGGAAACCGAAGCGTCACGACTTCAAGGTGTACTCTTCGAGCAGGAAGCTACACTTTCTCAGTATCAAGAGGAGGTTTCCCAAATATAGTAAGAGAAAGGCGCAGCCATGGAAATGCCCACCTTGTCTCTCACCGATGTAGAGACTTTGAAGACTTTGGGTGGCTTGCTTAAAGACCATCGCTATAGTTTTAGGGACATAACTCTTCAGTAGTGTCTTCCATTTTTGTGCTTGAAGCTTTCCATGTTTTTTTTTTTTTTTGGCTTACTTTGTAATAAAGTATTCACATTCTTGAATTTGTAGCCAAATTCTTCCTTTAAAGAAATAAAGTATTCACATTCTTGAATTTGCTCTTTATTCTTTAAAGTGTTTGTGTTTTTGTTGATGGTGTGATTGTACTTGAAGTTTTAAAGCTTCAAGTTGCCTACGTACCTTCGATTAATGATCTGAGAATTATGCTAACACAAAAATTAAACATTATTTCTGACAATTGTAGTAATGATGTAAGTAGGGATCGTTCTAACCGGGGATTAACTAGGGGTGCTAATCTAATATAAATTGATTAAAAACACAAAAACTAAACTTAAAGGCTCTAACAAGACTACTATGACTCAAAACAAATTTAAAGCACTCAAAACTGCCTAAAACAATCAAATTGACTCAAAAAGAAACTAGAACTTGATTTGGACGGATTCCAAGGTGTTTATGACTCCAAATGCTTAAGAACACAAAATAACACAGATTTGAATGACGAATGAACTTATTAGGTCTCAAAGTTGAGGTGAAAACATTTGGAAGAAAATTTGCTGTTACTGGGACAGCGGGAATCTTCTACTATACCCTGTGGCGTGTGTTAACATATAAGATACCTATATGTGATATATCAATGGACATGAGTGTCTCATGCGGGAGGCCTCCCAATCTGAATCTGAGTAGGGTTAGTCCAATATATCATCATTGCTTAGTTTATACGGATGGTTTGTATTAACACAAGACTTTGGCAGCTAGAATATAGGGGTACCGTGAATGTTTTTAATCACTTAAACTGCAATACCATGTAATTTTTTCTTACTCTTAGATTGTTGATTTTTAATCCTTGCCTTACAAAAACTGAAAATGTATTATGTTAGTAGACTTTGCGGCAAGTTCATGTGAATGTTCTTAAGTACTTAAACTACAAACTTCATATCAACTTCGGTGTGGAAACCAGCTAGATATTGATCTAGTTCTTTATTGATAACGAAAACAAAATAGTGGTGGGAGCCTAATCTTAGCCAAGTTCCAAACTATTGGCACTATATTTCTTCTAAGGAAAGTTTTTACGTTAGTTAGCGTGATCTACAATGATAACTCATCTTTTGGTAGCTTATGCTCCCATGATTGTCTGACATAAGTAACATCAAAGTTCTAGTTTGTTGAGGTCCTGAATTCAAAGCCTTCAACCCTCATCTCTCATGCATCATTTATCAAACTAATCGGTAAGGTGAGGTTGCTATAATCTGCATAAGGAGATTTTTTTTTTAACTCTCCACATGTGGTATGGATGTGACTACACGTGAGGGCGAGGATGAAAATATTTGTCCGCCCCCTGGCGGATTTCCCTCTCTTGGTTCTAGTAAGATAATTGCTGTTGGTAGATCTCTGTGCTTGAGGAGGATAAGCTAACCACAGATTGATATGTACGGCATATGGCAATCGTGGCTCAAGTGAATTTCCTATTTTTGTTCATTTGGCGAGGAAGTAAGCTAGCTTATTACACTTTGGTATAAATTTCTTGGTGGCTTCACACTATCATTCAACAATGTTAGCCAGTCTCTTGAAACGATTGAGATTTGATTGGCATGCACGTTCTAAAAGAAGCGAATTTGGTGGCCAAATGCCTTGGCTTATGAGGTCATGATTGTTTGCCAATCTCGTCGCCTTATCTGGTCTAAGACTCTCACCTCATAATTTTGATTATGGGATCGAAGTGATAGAGGAAATTGGTCTTTGTTTCCGAGGGAAGTTGGTTTTTACTATAAAATTAATTAGAAATATGAAAAGTATTTAATTATTCATATAAGCTGATGCAAGGTTTAATAAAAAAAAATTATATCATACATTTCTTTACTTTCTCATAGTTTGTTGGTTCTTAATTTTGTTTAAATTTCTCACTTTTTCATCAGGTAATAATACAAGTTCAATGCTAAATTTTATTACAACTAGATCGAGTAGTGTGTTGAATTGCCTTAAGCTAGAACCAGACACTAATAACGAGTAAAGAAATTAATTGCATGCACTGATGGAGAGGCTCCGGGCTTTAGCTAGATGGATATAGAGCGGCCCCACGAAACTGTATTTGCTACTGTGTGCATACAGTATTTACAAATGCACACTATTTACAAACGGGTGAGAATTGAAGGGAAGAGCAAATGCCCGATTGCCGTGCATTGAGTTCTCACAAAGTACTACAACCCATAAATACTGACATTTTGCTGGCTTGCTGGTTTGCTGCAAAGCTAACAAGCACTTGTACCGAGTTCACCTCTTATGGCTTGTTCACTAATCTCTACTAGGATTACGAAGAATTAAATTGAGGAAGAGTTAGAACGAAGTGGAGTCGAAATTAAATTTTTGTTGAAGTTGTTTACTAAACTGTCTGAATTCAGAGTAAGAATGATGCAGATTGCATATAAATTATTTATTAATTCACTTGAATTGGCACTAAAATTAGGTAGACTACTGAAGTTCCCTTTTACTAAATAAAATTGTTGAGGAACTAAAAGTTTATTAAATCTAGTGCCTAAACTTGACAAAATGTGGTGCATTGGTCATTCCATCTAAGTTTCATCAAACTTTCCGTTAGTTTAATTTTTAGTTGTGACGGGAACACAAGTATATATCATGTGTTTTAATAGGAATGGTGAGAAATTTTATTTTTTAAGTTATTAACTTTTTAGTACACATATCTCACTATTTGTTTGATGAGAAGTGGTGTACCATCCTGTGTACCGGTCACACTGAAAAATCTCTCGATGACATGGTGCATGTGGGGTTCATAATTCTTAAAAAAAAAATTAAAAGTAAAAAAGAAATAGAAATACGAATGTAAAGTAAACCAAATAAAATTTACTTTGCTCACTCCCATCTTTCTCTGCCGCCAACCCACCCCATTGTAAAATTCTCCAGGCCCCCAGTAGTTTGTTGCAATTCTATCTGTCTACAATTTTTCCTGGTAGCGAGACCACCATCTTCCCTATTCTTGTTCTTGGATCTTCGTCAGGATCGCGAGCTGGGTCGAGGTTTTCCTTGGTAGCACAGTCGAGCGGGCCTTGTTGAAGAAGGGTTTGAAGGCAAGCTCTGTGGCCATCCATCACATCTCAAGGGCTGTAAACACCACCATCCCTTGGTTCGTTCCCAACGTTTTTCCCCCTCTTCCTTTGGAGTTTGAGGGTATTATTGGTACAAAATGTTAATACAGAAAATGAAGAGATCAAGAGAGAAGAACAAAGCTTCAAGAACTAGAGAGGGAAAGATTTAGAAAGAGAGAAAACTATCGAATCTTTATTATTTCTATTTTGCTTAATCTCAAATCTATTACAATGATATATTTATAGAGAGAACATATTCTCAACAACTTAACTAACTAAGAGTTATAATCCTGTGACAGATGGCACAATCCTAGCCACTGTCTATATCTATATCCTTACATGCCCCCTCAAACTCATGATTGGAGGATCCAAGCATGAGGTTGAAACAATGAGACTGAAAGAGAGGTGCACTGAGACCCTTAGTCAGAATATCGGTAAATTGTTCTCGAGAGGATACAAACTGAACCACCAGTTGCCTCTTAGCGACCCTTTCACACACAAAGTGCACATCAATCTCAATATGTTTCGTGCGTTGGTATTGAACGGGATTAAAGGACAACGCTATGGCAGAAAGATTGTCACAGAAGAGAACAGGAGTAGTAGCAGACTTGACATGCATAAATTCCAGCACCTGTTGAATCCTATCCAGCTCGGCAGATGTAGTAGACATAGCTCTATATTCTGCTTCTGTGGAAGAACGAGAAACAATGTTTTGTTTCTTGGAGGACCAAGAAATAGGATTGTTGCCCAAGAATATAACCAAACTAGTAGGGGATCTTCGATCATTGGGATCACCAGCCCAATTTGCATCACTGAATGCTTTCAGTGTCAAATCTCCCCGAGTATAGGCCATGCCAACAGATAATGTCCCCTTGAGATACCTCAAAATCCGCTTAACAACTGTAAAATGTGACACCATTGGAGATTGCATAAATTGACAAACTTGATGAACTGAGAATGCAATATCTGGGCGAGTAAACGTGAGGTACTGTAAAGCACCAACAATACTGCGATAAACTGTGGGATTGTTGTAAAGAGTACCATCATCCTTAAGTAACCTATTATAAGGTAAGCAAGGAGTATCACAAGCTTTAGAATCCATCATCTCAACTTTCTGCAACAAATCCTGAATATATTTAGACTGGGAAAGAAATAACCCCTGAGCAGTTTTGGTAACCTGAATTCCCAGAAAATAATGAAGCGAACCCAAGTCCTTGATATCAAATTCAGCGGTTAAAGAATGAATCACCTGTTGAATAAGTGGAGTAGAACTACCAGTGATAATGATATCATCAACGTGGAGTAAAAGCACCACAATATCACTACCAACTGTCTTAACAAATAGTGAAGAATCTGAATAAGTGGATTGAAACCTAAGAGAAGGAAGAAAGCTTGTAAATCTGTCATTCGAGGCTCGAGGAACCTGTTTCAACCCATACAGTGACTTGTGAAGTTTACAAACTAATTCAGGATGTGCAACATCTCCAAAACCAGGAGGTTGGGCCATATACACTTCTTCATTTAAAAATCCATGTAAAAACGCATTCTTGACATCCAATTGTCGAAGATTTCAATTAAAATGAGCTGCCAAAGCTAGAACTAACCTCACAGTGGTTGGTTTAACCACTGGACTAAAGGTTTCACCATAATCCAAGCCAGGCTCTTGACTAAACCCCTTTGCAACAAGTCGAGCTTTATGCTGAGCCACTGTTCCATCTGAATTCTTTTTGAGTTTGAAAACCCATTTGCAGCCAACAAGATTCTTATTAGGAGGCAAATGTACAAGACTCCAAGTGTGTTGATGATGCAATGCATCAATTTCTTCCTGCATAGCTTGAAACCAAACTGGTACTTTCATTGCAGATTTGTATGTTGCAGGTTCTACCAAAGTTAAATCAACATTGCTAGAATCAGCAACATGACTCAAAAACACTTTCTTCTTGATGATGCCATTCTTACTTTTGGTTTGCATAGGATGCAAATTAAAGGGAGCAATTGGTAACACCACTTGAAGTAAATCAGGACTAAAATCAGAGTCCACAGGGAGTTGAGGAGCACCACTTGTAGTAGCAGTAATGGACTGAGAAGAAACTGAGGGTGAAGATATTATCTCAGTAGATAAAGAAGCTGATGGTGGAGATGCGTGTGTTGGTGAAGATGGAACTAAGAGATTATCCAAAGTTGTGAATGGAAGAAATGATATCGACTGAGAGAAAGAAGATGGTACAGGGTTGTGCTTAGGTAATAAAGACAAATTAGGGTAGGGCAATCTAGATTCATCAAACATTACATGCCTAGAAATGTAGAACCTACCTTTTAGCACATCAAAGCAAATAAAACCTTTGTATTTGGATGCATACCCAAGGAAGACACACTCTGTGGTTTTAGCTTGTAACTTGGATTGAATACAAGGTCTCAATAAAGGAAAGCAAGAACATCCAAACACCTTAAGATGTGTTAAAAGGGGAGGAGTCCCAAAAAGCTTTTCAAACGGTGAGCAATGTTTCAAAACTGGGGTAGGCATTCGATTTATAAGATAGACAGCAACTTGGCAAGCAAAAGTCTAGAAAGAAGAAGGTAATTTGGCAGATTGTAACAAGGTGACAGTAGTTTCAACAATATTTATTTTTTCTCACAGCCAAGCCATTTTGTTCTAGAGTATGTGGACAAAACTTATGGTGAAGTATCCCTTTACTGTGAAGAAAGTTGTTAAGTTTATTGCTGCTATATTCCCCACCACCATCAGTTTGTAAAATCTTAATAGAAGCAGAGAATTGAGTGTGTACAAAGGAGTAGAAGACAACAAAAGTCTCAAAGAAGTCTGATTTATTAACAAGAGGGAACAACCAACAATACCTAGTGCACTCATCAATAAGAGCCACATAGTACTTGTATCCATCAATGGAATTACACGAAGAAGGACCCCAAAGGTCACTGTGTACAATTTCAAATGGAATTACAGATTTGTGTTCACTAGATTGAAAAGGCAATTTAGTGAACTTGCCCTCTAAACAACTATGACAGAGCATAGGAGCAGAATCTTTGGTACAAGATATGTGAGACTTACTAAGCATAAGAAAAGCAACATTATTTGACGGGTGTCCTAACCTATTATGCCAGAGATTAGAGCTGACAAGATGTCCAAGCAATGCAAAGTCTTTAGAATTGTTGTGAGAAGGAAGGGAATGATGATTGACAAGAGAAGGAATATGATAGAGTCCATTACTACATTGTCCTTTGTATAATATCCTCCATATGGCTTTGTCCTGGATCCAGAAACAAAAAGCATCAAACACTAACCAACAATTGTTATCAAGACAAATGTGATGAATTGATAACAAATTGTGAGATAGTTTAGGCACATAGAGAATTGAGTTTAATTTGAGGGGCTGCACAGGTGTTTGAATAATAGAACTACCAATATGAGATATTTCCAAACCTTCACCATTAGGAGTTTGCACTGTCTCATCAGAGGGATAAGAAGAGGCCAGTGACAAATTACTGAGATCTGTAGTCATATGATTTGTGGCCCCCGAGTCAGTGAGCCAAATTTGTGGTTGATGATGAGGTGTGGTAGCTGAAGATGACTGAGAAGAGACTGTATGCAGAGCCTGAATATTGGACTGAGGAGAGAAAGTAGGTGCGGAATGAGCATAAGCATTGCTTGACATATGAAGATAGTGTGGACCACCAAAATTGGGACCTTTGTCATTGAAGAAGCAATACGTATGATTCATCTTACCACAGATTTGACAGCCATGTCGTTCCAATTGTTTTGAATGACAAAACGGAGCAATGTGACCAAGTTGATTACACAATTGGCAAGGAACTTGCTGTGTAGAGGAATGGGTAAGATACTGTGACGGAGAAGGTCCAAGAACCCCAGAGAATACAGGTGCAGGATGAGATCCATGAGCTGGAAACTGTTGTCTTGGATTAGGATGAGGATACCTATATCCTTGATTAGATCTTCCTTTACCCTTCTTATTATTGTAGAAATAGCAATATCCACCAGAGGAACCAGAATTATGTCTTGAAGCACCAGGAGGAAGACCCCCATATTGATGTTGAGATGTAGAGAATTTAGGACCACCAGAGTCATTTGCCACCATGGCAGACATAAACTGAGATGGCACATTACTGTCAACAATCAATTCCTTAGCAAGAAGTTGCACCCTGAATTCTTGGAGAGAAATAACACTCTCACGACCCCTAATAACACTTCGAAAAGTATTAAACTCAGGAGGTAGACCATTGAGTGCTAAAATAACAATATTCTCATATGCAAAGATCACTTCAGCAGCAAAAAGGTAATCCCGAGCTTCCTTAATTCTTTGGAGATATCAAGACACTGAATCAGCCCTTTTCTTAATGGTTTGAAGATTCGACTTGAGCTGAAATATACTAGTTTTAGATACAGTAGAGAATTGTTCCTTTAACCTTGTCCAAAGATAACATGCACTTGTGCTTCTAATAGCACAGGAGATCGCAACAGGAGACAAAGTTGCAGTAATCAATTGCATAAGAGCACGATCGTGCATCTTCCAAACAATGTAATCTTCATTCTCAGATGGAGTGGAGGATGTCTCAGCACCAACACCAGAAGCATTAGACGAACCAGTAAGATAGCGAGATGGACAAGGAGTGGAGCAATCAACAAAACCCATAATACCATTCCCTTCAAGCAATAATTGCATTTGAAATTGCCAATTCAAGTAATTAGAATCATCAAGCTTAACATTCACAGATGTAGAAATCATAGAGATAAGTCCAGTAATAGGTGATTGAAGGAGTTGTAATTGAGAAACAGTAACCATCGTTGTAGACTTGAGATGAAAAATCAACAGAGGAAATATCACAAACACCTGGTGTGCACAATCTTGAATTCGCAGGAAAAAAGAGATCAAGAAAACCAGAAACCCTAGAAATCACAGAATAAGCGAATACCAGAAGTCAACCAAGACGCAGCAATATACCCTCGTCGAGAAATAGAAAGGATGATAAATCGAGAGATCAACCGGAAGCAGCCGAAGAATCGAAGAAAATAGTGTGAGCAACAGTGGCGATTGATACCATGTTAATACAGAAAATGAAGAGATCAAGAGAAAAGAACAGAGCTTCAAGAACTAGAGAGGGAAAGATTTAGAAAGAGAGAAAACTATCGAATCTTTATTATTTCTGTTTTGTTTAATCTCAAATCTATTACAATGATGTATTTATAGAGAGAACACATTCTCAACAACTTAACTAACTAAGAGTTATAATCCTGTGACAGATGGCACAATCCTAGCCACTGTCTATATCTATATCCTTACACAAAACTCGGATCCTTGATTTTGATGGACACCATTTCTAGGAATCCATATACCTCATCTCACCTAATAATTCGATGCCGGCCATTTTAGAAATTGGATTCCTGATTTTATGCGGGTCCCACCATTTTTTTGTATTCTGATATTTTGGTAAATACTTGAATGATTAGGGAGAGAGGGAGGGAGGATAACATACATGGAACTATTTCCATGGCGATTCAATAATATCATTCTATGCGTAAGTTTTCACCACATGAAATACTATTATTGATCTGAAATTTAACGTGGTTTTGGACTCTTTCCATGCAAGTCGTGGATGTGTGTTAATGTTTTTACGGATATTAGGTTGTGAGATGTGTGGGCTCACCACAATTATAATAGGCAAGGGGAATGGACATGAAGGGTGGGTATTTTTTGGAGATCCAAAATAAATGAATGGAGTGTCCCAAATTTTGATGATCACAAATTTTATCTTAGAAAAAAAATTAGGGAAGTGTTATTGGCACTCCATAAATTTCATTCTATACTCCTCACAAGTGTATTTTTTCTTTCCACATATAGAAAGTTGAGAGTGTATAATGAAATTTTTGGAGTGCCAATAACAATTCCCAAAAATTATTCCATCACTAGATATAGCTAGCTTGAATCTATAGTCACACTTTGGAAAAATGAAACCCTAAAGTTCTCTAGCAACCCAAATTTGTGGTCACACACCTTGAATCAATGACAAACTATTAATCAAAAGTTTCAAATGCTAGAGAGTGACCAAGGTTATCAAAAAAAACAAAAAAACAAAAAAAAATAATAATAATCGAGGGTTTGGTTTAGTGTAGAATATTTAAGGGATTTTTGATATAGGTGCCTTAATTTTGAATTTTCTAGATCAAACATCCATGCCTTTTAGTGATTTGATTAAATTTTTTTTTGTCATAATTTTGGTGCTATATGCACATTATATTGTAACAAATTTCCTATAATCTATCCTTTTGATTACACTCTCCTCTGTTAGAGATAATTCTCAAAAAAAAAAAGTTGGTTAGATTCAATTTATTTTCACAATAATGCTACAATTTAGCAATAATTATCTACGATTGAAGATATATTCTTTCCAAAATAGTTTAAAATATTTTTAAATCCCCCAAAATCAAACGTACCGAAATGAGTTTTTCTTTTAGTACGTTAAGAGAAAATAGGATTGAGAATAGTATAAACGTACCAATAGTACACAATGTATACAAAATAAAAGGTACCAAAATAAAAATAATGTACCAATATTAACAATATGTATCAAATCAAATGTACCAAAATTGCAAATAAACAAACCAATTAATGATTTTTGTAAATTCAAACATACCTGCAGATAATATATACGTAATATATTGTACCTAATAATAATTCATCAACAACTATACTTAAAAAACACAGCATATAATTTCACAAAAAATTGAAAAAATTACATGAAGCTTTTATGTTGATCACCAACTATTTGAAAAAGAAAAAACCATTTGGAAAAAGAAATAATATTAAATGTTTGCATGAAAACAAAAACATATTTGGAAGAAAAGAAACTATAGTTTAATTACTAAAATCTCCACTAAATAAGGAAAAGTGCATCATGCAGATAAAAGGATAAATTCAAAAATTATTTTAATTTTAAAAAATAGAGGTGACTATTGGTCAAAACACTTTAATCAAATTTTAAAAAGGCACATATATTTATTCTAAATGATATAGAAAAACTATAGGGGATTCTAATTTTTCCAATATTTATTTAAAGGTTTTGCTACAAATATTAAACAGAAAAATGATGACTTCGGCACATTCTTTCTCTCCATTTCCATACCTTGTTTATTACTTTTGTTTAATTTGTTCAATCTAACTGCTTTCTTCATTTGCACAATCTTCATTTTTTATATATGTATATAATAATAAAATATGCATCTTTTCAAACCGAACAAGGAGAAGCCGAATATTGTCAATATTCACATTCTAACTTTCAAAGAATCGAAAATTTAGTGGATGTATCTGATACAGTAGGAAACTTTGCCAAAATCCTATTATTTGCTTAATGGGATTTGGGTTTGAGCCTACATTATCAAACAAAAAGACAATGAAATCTTTCTTTCCTTTTACTTTATTTGGTTGGGACGTTCTCCTTTACCTTAAAGCAAAGTCACTTCCTATTGCATAAAAGGATGATAATACTTGTACAAATGATTGATCACAACACATGCATGCACAACAGCTTGTAAATTTGTCACATCAGTTATTTAAGTATATAGTGTTATAAAAGCACCTTTCTGCCCATATTTTTTCATTAAAACAAAATCGTACACATGCATGGTGCACCGTTTCATGTTACATGGGATTGAGAATGAATCTCATATTGCCAATTAGTTTTATGATTGAACTTCAACTTTCTTAATGGTATCAGCAGTGCTAGCCATGAGGAGGTGCAAGCGGTGCCACCGCACAAGGCCCCCAAATCGGAAGGGCCCCCGATTTTTCAATTTTGCATGCATATACGTATATATAGTAGTATGTGTAGAATATTACAAACTTGAGTCTTAGCGCAAATGGTATTATTGCTTCTTTACATTGGCCAAGGGGATGGGTTCAAAACTTGTCTCCATCACTTTTTTCAATTTAATTTTTATTAAATGCATAAGCTTCCACAAAATAATATGAAAATTCGAACCCTGACCCTCTAAATAGTTAAGAAAAACAATACGCCACCTTTCCACTTGTTGATTTATTAAATTTGTTTGTGCTATTAGAATTTATAGAAGCTCAATTGAAAACTAAAATTATTTTTTTGAACAAAAAAAATAAAAAAAATTAAATCTTTAATACTTTTTAAGGCCTCCAATTCATTTTCGCATAGGGCCCCTGAAATTTCAGAGCCGACCCTGGGTATCAGAGCAAGTTGTTCTACGTGTGAAGCCCAATGGCCACACGTGTTCCACGTCACCTGTGTTGTGTTGTCCACGTGTTAGGCTTAAAATTCGCCACACATGAGGGGACCTGTTGAGAAAGAATCCCAAATATGAGATGAGGGACCTTGCATGTGCTTATAAGTAGTTGGACTACTCCCTATATTGCCAATTGGCTTTATGATGGAACCCCAGCTTTCTTCATAAGGTCGATTTATCAAAATGACATGTAGCGGTTAGAGAAAAGTTTCAAGTGTGTAAATTGGTGTTATTAATTGTAAACTATATTTCCAATGTATATATATGATGTATATTTGATATTTGAATTCTAGTATTGGTGTTAAAATTCGGATAGAGTCTGGATTGGGTTATCCAAGTGTTGCTTTTGGTCTCGGCGCCACGAAATTGCTCGAGAGAAAGAGAGAATAGGTGTGCTACTATTGGAGGATGCCAACCGACAATGTTTGTGTTCAAGTGTGTCTGGAAGTTACGTGTAAATCTGATTTCTGAACCAAATAATTGTGCACCAAGTGAGATGCTAATTTGATTAAGTTTCTTTTTCTGTGCCTCGAGCAAACGATGACTTAAAATTCACTATAACTTTGTGTATGCTTTTCTAAAAAGTAAATGAAAGCGAAATAGGAACTAAAATGAAAAACCTAATGTAATCATTTGTGATAGAGTCAAGATTACACATGTTCACAAAAGAAAAATGTAGGCAAATGGGTCGAGCAGCATAACTTGGAATGTAAATTGACTGGAAATATAAAGAAAGCAGTAAAACTCTAACAAGATCAAGCCATGGAGGGCAAGATAATGCTAGATAGTACACTGAGATCACTGGTGTCATATTGAACTTAGAGCAAACATGTGCCTCAGGGAAGAAATCAGGGTGGTTGGAATTACATATCAACTAAATCATACCACGAGGTGGCAAAGTTGTACTAGTGGATTGGACTCAATGGAGAGTCCTTGGTTTTTTAACCCAGAGGTGGTTTTTCTGGCCAAAACTTCTTGCGTTCTTTGTCTCTTAAACTTGTCCACATATCTTATTAACAAGCATATGTTTCATGCATTCTATGAGTTGTTATTTGATATGTTCTTGTGATATAGTTTACACTGCTTATTATGAGCAATGAACTAAATTGTTGTTGACTAGGATAACTTGTAGTGAACTCAGTTTGATTTGTAGATTTGCATTTGATTAACTGACGAATCTGTCCTTAGTTGACTGGTAAGCTTGACTAGTCAATCTAGCATATTTTAATTCATAATTGTTTTGTCACTACTATTTGCATAATAAACTAATATGTAAATGTCTTCAAGTTTAGGAATTGTTGTTGTGAAACTGATCCGGGCAAACTGTGATTAGTTGAGCTTACTGGTCAATTAGGATTTGTTCTTGCAACTGCATTTTCTATCACTGACTAACTTATAACTAGTTGACTAGTCTACTATGTGTGGGGCAAATTTCCGCCTTCTTCTTCTTAGACAAAATTGCACCTACAAAACAATTAACACCTTAGGTCAAGGCCAAGAGCCTCACGAGCCCACGATGAAAGGGGGGCTTGTTGGAAATGTGCCCTAAAACCAATCATATGATGATACTTTACGGACATTTCACATGTTAAACTAATCTAGTTTAACTATAAAGGGAAAAGTTTATTGTTTGAGCCGTCTCATATAAATGTTATATGCTTAAACGATAAAGTCCAAGGAATATGTGATTGGGAGAATGC
>VIEB01000165.1:432145-462897 GCA_006547085.1 Malus baccata
AAGGTTGTTTTTTTTTTTTTTTTTGATGTGATATATATATGTACACACAGCTTTTTCAAATGGTCGAGGCCGAGACCGAAGCCAAGACTCGGCCGACCCCTTCTTTTAAAGTAGGTATTCATCAGCCAACTAATATATATATATTTGAACTGCCTTTCTCGGCCAACCTTTCTTATACTCCTCGGCCAACTGATAGATACATACTTGGATTGCCGCACTGTTGTTGCCCCCCTTATTTCTTATGCATCGGCTTAAGTAGCCAGATGATTAAGAAAATATTTTTTATTTTTATTTTTCTAAATGGAAATAAAAGTGGCCGAACCATATTCAAGAGGAGGCCAACGATGCTTTATTCTAAGCCGCGATCTTTTTGCATCAAAATTTTCAAATTGATTTCGCTCTAGGCCGAATAAAGAATTTTTCCAAAATATTTTTGACTTGGTGAAATATTTTTCATTCTCGGCCGCCGAATGTGTTGAACAATTATTATGCCCTCCAGGCATAATTATTTCACCAATTTCGGCTTTTAACTCGAGCAACTTAGCCGAATGAGATTTCTCCATACCGGCTTTATCGCCAATAATCATGTCGATTGGTGTGATTTTTTCGATTAGGCCTATGTCTCGGCCTGGTTCGTCATTGGAGCACTTTCCTGACGAATCATTTTCTAAGTCGAGTTGTGGCTCAGAAACTTGAATTTTTTCTTCTAGGCCCACCACACTTTCAGTCTCAACCAAAAAAATAGGTGGCCCATGTTCTTCTTCGGCCGTTTCGACAATTTTCTGAGGCCGAATTTTAATTGTGGCCGGAGCGAAGAATTGCCCCTCGGCCTTTGGACCTAACCATTTTTCAAATGGAATTGATCTGTAATCAGAAACGTAAGGAAAATGTTCTTCATCTAGCCAGGCATTAAATCTAGCCCTGTCTTCATTTACCCATTGCCCTTGCGGGGTAACAGGAGCTTTTATTTTCAACATGCAAGCGAATGACTCTTGCATCTCTCTATGGCCACGAAGAACCTTTTCCACTTCCAAAGATCTTTTACATTCCTCATTGTGTTTTTTCAATTCCTTTAGGAGCTCGTACAATCGGCTACGCTCAGCCAGATTGGAATCTTGATATATCATATGAACTTCGTAGTATTAGCACTGGGTCCCACTGGGCGTGCCAAAATGTTGACCCTAGAAATTACAAAGCCTACGTGGCGCGCAGGCCGAGTATATTCTAAGCTAACTACGTCCTTCGGTGATTGCGGGGCGTGCCAACTCGTCGGCCGAGGCTCGGCCGAGGAGTAAATTTGATGATGTTGCGTTGGGTCGCGCTACTGACTTCTGCGTCTTGCGATTGCGGCCGAGAAAGGAACACGTCTCGGCCTCTTGGGTTCTCGAGCCTGAAGACAAGGCTGCTATTCTTACAAAGTTCACGAACCGAATTCGGCTTTCAATGTGCCGAATGTAATAACTGTAACACCTCACTTCGCCGAGAAGGCTAATGAGATGACCTCGACCAATAAGGATTCGGAAACCCTTCTCGACCGAGACTTGGATAGGTAATCGACCGTTCTCGCCGCAGTGCTGTTGATGCCAACGGAAGATACTGCGAGACCGACCAATTCTACGGTGACAGAGCTATCTATGCCGACTTAAGATATCACCGGTTGCTTCCACAGTGCTGTTGATGCCAACGGAAGATGTGTCAGCGAAAAAGGAAAAAGAAAAAGATCTCAAGTTGTGAGAGTTTGCGCAGGGCAATTTTGTGTTGATTTGCAGGGGCTCCTGAATGTTGCACAGTGTCCCCTATTTATAGTACTGAACCTTGAGTCCGAGTTTGAATCCTACCCGGACTAGGTTGCCCGCTCCGGATTACCTCGACCAGTCCTACATCCACTAGGACTATGAATCTAGTCCTTAGCTACGCCGGATTAGCTTCCTGGATATCCGACCCCGTCGAGACTCACTATTACACTAGGATTCATCCTAACCGTCCTAGGTTTGGACTCCCATGGGTTGACCGATCCATGGTCCCTTTGCCGCCCGGCCTCCTGGGCCGAGAGTGATCCTACCCTCGGCCCAAACTATACTAGGATAAATTTTACATAACATATTCTTGTCCAAAATTAAAATATACTGGTATAGTATTTGTATATGCAAGAACTAAGAAGACATACATACAAGTATGAAAAATGTGAAAGAATATATAAACACTTGTGATTTATCATTATTCCTCTACGAATAGATAATTGTTACACTTATATTATCGTTTAGATTTTTAAAATCCTTCAAACCCTCATGAATAATGTTTTTTATTTGAGGGCAAAATTAATAAAATTAATAATAATTATTGTAGAAGTGTAAAAAATGTAAAAATATATATATACAATCACTCATATATAAAAAAATGTAAATGCTTTAAATTAAAGATCAAATTTATTCATTACATTCTTATAGGGTCGAAGAGTGTATATGTACAAAATCATCAAAATCGAAGCTAAAATAACCGTTAAATTATAATTTTTCGTTTATAACCGTTGAAAACTTTTGTTCCGTTACGTAATCTCTGAATGTTTGTTTTTTTACAATTTTTTAAGTTTGCAATCTCGGAATGTGTACAAATAAGTTTGACGGTTGGATCGTTGAAAAAAGTTTCGTATAATGCATATTGCGTCAAAACGATAGATTAAACAAACACTTAGAGTTAATATTATACTTTTATTAAGTATAAAATAAGTTTTTGTGGTATCCACTAGTGTAAATACTTTAAATTAAAGATCAAATTTATTCATTACATTCTTATAGGGTCGAGGAGTGTATCTGTAAAAAATCATCAAAATCGGAGCTAAAATAACCGTTAAATTGTGATTTTTCGTTTATAATCGTCGAAAACTTTTGTTCCGTTACGTAATATCTGAATGTTTGTTTTTTATGATTTTTTACGTATGCGATCTCGGAATGTGTACAAATAAGTTTGAAGGTTGGATCTTTGAAAAAAGTTTTGTAGAATGCATATTGCGTCAAAACAGTAGATTAAACAAACACTTAGAGTTAATATTATACTTCTATTAAGTATAAAATAAGTTTTTGTGGTATCCACTAGTGTAAATACTTTAAATTAAAGATTAAATTTAATAATTACATTCTTATAGGTCGAGGAGTCTATCTGTAAAAAATCATCAAAATCGGAGATAAAATAACCGTTAAATTGTGATTTTTCGTTTATAACCATCGAAAACTTTTGTTCCATTATGTAATCTCTGAACGTTTTTTTTTACGATTTTTTATGTATGCGATCTCGGAATGTGTACAAATAAGTTTGACGGTTGGATCGTTGAAAAAAGTTTCGTATAATGCATATTGCGTCAAAACGGTATATTAAACAAACACTTAGAGTTAATATTATACTTCTATTAAGTATAAAATAAGTTTTTGTGGTATCCACTAGTGTAAATACTTTAAATTAAAGATAAAATTTATTCATTACATTTTTATAGGGTCGAGGAGTGTATCTGTAAAAAATCATCAAAATCAGAGCTAAAATAACCGTTAAATTGTGATTTTTCGTTTATAATCGTCGAAAACTTTTGTTCCATTACATAATCTCTTAATGTTTTTTTTTTACGATTTTTTACATATGCGATCTTGGAATGTGTACAAATAAGTTTGACGGTTGGATCGTTGAAATTGTTTTTGTAGAATCCATATTGCGTCAAAACGATAGATTAAACAAACACTTGGAGTTAATATTATACTTTTATTAAGTATAAAATAAGTTTTTGTGGTATCCATTAGTGTAAATACTTTAAATTAAAGATCAAATTTATTCATTACATTCTTCTAGGGTAGAGGAGTGTATTTGTAAAAAATCATCAAAATCGGAGATAAAATAACCGTTAAATTGTGATTTTTCGTTTATAACCGTCGAAACGTTTTGTTCCATTACATAATCTCTTAATGTTTGTTTTTTATGATTTTTTACGTATGCGATCTCAGAATGTGTACAAATAAGTTTGATGGTTGGATCTTTGAAAAAAGTTTTGTAGAATGCATATTGCGTCAAAACAGTAGATTAAACAAACACTTAGAGTTAATATTATACTTCTATTAAGTATAAAATAAGTTTTTGTGGTATCCATTAGTGTAAATACTTTAAATTAAAGATCAAATTTATTCATTACATTCTTATAGGGTCGAGGAGTGTATCTGTAAAAAATCATCAAAATCAGAGCTAAAATAACCGTTAAATTGTGATTTTTCGTTTATAATCGTCGAAAACTTTTGTTCCATTACGTAATCTCTGAATGTTTGTTTTTTACGATTTTTTAAATATGCGATCTTGGAATGTGTACAAATAAGTTTGACGGTTGGATCGTTGAATTTTTTTTTGTAGAATCCATATTGCTTCAAAACGATAGATTAAACAAACACTTGGAGTAAATATTATACTTTTATTAAGTATAAGGGTAAAAGACTGTTTACTACCCTAATGTTTCGTGGTTTTCAACATTTAGTACATCAAGTTTTTTTCGTCTCAGAGTCATACCTAAAATGTAAATTTTGGGACAGTCTCATACATCCGTTAGTCAAACTGTTAAGTTTTTCGTTAACTGTGATGTGGCACCAATGTGGCCAATGACTGGGAGCCACGTGTCATCCACGTGGAAATTTAAAAAAAAAATTATAAAATAATATATATATATATTATAAAATTAAAAGAAAAAAAAAACCGAATATGGGCAGATTCGGAAGAAGAAGAAGAAGAAGGAGAAGGAAGAAGAAGGAAGAAGGGGAAGGAAGAAGAAGGAAGAAGAAGAAAGAAAAAAAAAAAAAAAACATTCCCCAGATTTCGGGGGAAGAAGAAGGAAGAAGAAGGAAGAAGAAGGAAGAAGAAGAAAGAAAAAAAAAAAAAAAACATTCCCCAGATTTCGGGGGAAGAAGAAGGAAGAAGAAGGAAGAAGAAGGAAGAAGAAGAAAGAAAAAAAAAAAAAAAACATTCCCCAGATTTCGGGGGAAGAAGAAGGAAGAAGAAGGAAGAAGAAGGAAGAAGAAGAAAGAAAAAAAAAAAAAAAACATTCCCCAGATTTCGGGGGAAGAAGAAGGAAGAAGAAGGAAGAAGAAGGAAGAAGAAGAAAGAAAAAAAAAAAAAAAACATTCCCCAGATTTCGGGGGAAGAAGAAGGAAGAAGAAGGAAGAAGAAGGAAGAAGAAGAAAGAAAAAAAAAAAAAAAACATTCCCCAGATTTCGGGGGAAGAAGAAGGAAGAAGAAGGAAGAAGAAGGAAGAAGAAGAAAGAAAAAAAAAAAAAAAATATTATACTTCTATTAAGTATAAAATAAGTTTTTGTGGTATCCACTAGTGTAAATACTTTAAATTAAAGATCAAATTTATTCATTACATTCTTATAGGGTCGAGGAGTGTATCTGTAAAAAATCATCAAAATCAGAGATAAAATAACCGTTAAATTGTGATTTTTCGTTTATAACCGTCGAAAACTTTTGTTCCATTACGTAATCTCTGAATGTTTGTTTTTTACGATTTTTTACGTATGCGATCTTGGAACGTGTACAAATAATTTTGACGGTTGGATCGTTGAAAAAAGTTTCGTAGAATGCATATTGCGTCAAAACGGTAGATTAAACAAACACTTAGAGTTAATATTATACTTCTATTAAGTATAAAATAAGTTTTTGTGGTATCCACTAGTGTAAATACTTTAAATTAAAGATCAAATTTATTCATTACATTCTTATAGGGTCGAGGAGTGTATCTGTAAAAAATCATCAAAATCAGAGATAAAATAACCGTTAAATTGTGATTTTTCGTTTATAATCGTCGAAAACTTTTGTTGCATTACTTAATCTCTGAATGTTTGTTTTTCGTTTATAACCGTCGAAAACTTTTGTTCCATTACGTAATCTCTGAATGTTTGTTTTTTACGATTTTTTACGTATGCGATCTCGGAATGTGTACAAATAAGTTTGACAGTTGGATCGTTGAAAAAAGTTTCGTAGAATGCATATTGCGTCAAAACGGTAGATTAAACAAACACTTACAGTTAATATTATACTTCTATTAAGTATAAAATAAGTTTTTGTGGTATCCACTAGTGTAAATACTTTAAATTAAAGATCAAATTTATTCATTACATTCTTATAGGGTCGAGGAGTGTATCTGTAAAAAATCATCAAAATCAGAGATAAAATAACCGTTAAATTGTGATTTTTCGTTTATAACCGTCGAAAACTTTTGTTCCGTTACATAATCTTTGAATGTTTGTTTTTTATGATTTTTTACGTATGCGATCTCGAAATGTGTACAAATAAGTTTGACGGTTGGATCGTTGAAAAAAGTTTCATAGAATGCATATTGCGTCAAAACGGTAGATTAAGCAAACACTTAGAGTTAATATTATACTTCTATTAAGTATAAAATAAGTTTTTGTGGCATCCACTAGTGTAAATACTTTAAATTAAAGATCAAATTTATTCATTACATTCTTATAGGTCGAGGAGTCTATCTGTAAAAAAGTATCAAAATCGGAGATAAAATAACCGTTAAATTGTGATTTTCCGTTTATAACTGTCGAAAACTTTTGTTCCATTACGTAATCTCTAAATGTTTGTTTTTTACGATTTTTTATGTATGCGATCTCGGAATGTGTACAAATAAGTTTGACGGTTGGATCGTTGAAAAAAATTTCGTAGAATGCATATTGTGTCAAAACGGTAGATTAAACAAACACTTAGAGTTAATATTATACTTCTATTAAGTATAAAATAAGTTTTTGTAGTATCCACTATTGTAAATACTTTAAATTAAAGATCAAATTTATTCATTACATTCTTATAGGGTCGAGGAGTGCATTTGTAAAAATTCATCAAAATCGGAGCTAAAATAACCGTTAAATTGTGATTTTTCGTTTAGAACCGTCGAAAACTTTTGTTCCGTTACGTAATCTCTGAATGTTTGTTTTTTACGATTTTTTACGTTTGCAATCTTAGAATGTGTACAAATAAGTTTGACGGTTGGATCGTTGAAAAAAGTTTTTGAACCGCCAGCAATAGATAATTTTGTAGTAGTGAAACCTTAAATTTATTTAACCGTCGATTGTCATTTACACTTTATTCTTCTTTTTGAAAACATGATCATCAAGCGGATGTAAGAAGATGATATCACGTTTCGATATATACGGTTAACTGAAATATGAGCCAATGACATATAATTTGTAGAAACTTTATAAACATCAAGCAATATTTTCACTAACCGTAAAACTCTAAATATAATATCAACGATCCAAACCGTTCATCCACCAGCACCCTCTAATAGATCATGTTTTCAAAAAAGAAAATCTAAAAAAACGAAATTTGATGAGAACAATGAAGCATAAATGTAAACAACAATCAACGGTTAAATTTTGATCTATGATTTATATGATTATAGTGGCGAATTTCGAAGTTAAGCTCTTCATGAAAGTTATAAAGCTTGTCATTACGAGTGTTTATATATTTTTTTTCTATATTTTTTTACACTTCTACATTAATTAAAAAACTATTAAAGACTTTAGGTAAGCGAAAATATACTTAAAACAAAATTGTGTTTTTATGTTTTGGATGTGATAATATGGAATGTATATACTTATTTAGTATTATGTTTTTCATTTGATTATTTATTGGTTTAAAATATATTTTCCTTAACGGGTAACGGGTCGGGTCATATTACCTGTTAATATTATCAGGTCGATTTCGGATCGGGTCATTTTACCCATTTATTTTAACGGGTGTTACACGACACCACCCGTTAAGATATCAGGTATGACACGAAAACGACACGAACATGGAAAACACGACACGAATGCCAAGTCTAATTGACCTTATGCAGTTGTGTGTCAGCTTTGCTTGTTCTAGTTTCGAATGAGGATTGCCCATTCTTCCTTATTGACATTGGGATGTATCGGAAGATGGGTGTGTTTGGTCATTTTGAGGGTGTCACACTTCCTTTGGTTGTTACAGGTTTAGCAAGCTCATCGTCATCTTTGCTTAAAGATGGCATAGCTTCCTCTTCTTGCTTCTTGGGCATGGCTTGTCACTCATTCTTTTTAGGTGCAGCTTTGATTGTGGATTTGATTTCTTTTGGGAGAGCTTCAGTTAACATGTCTTTATTCATGTAGAACTTGATGTCTGCAAAGTGTGATTCGGCTTCGGTGAATGGCTTGGTGTTACTTTATATCATATTTACTCATTCTCGGTAGAAGTTTAAGCATTGATGAAGGGTGGACGACATTACTTCATTCTCGTGGATCCAAGGCCTTCCTAAGAGCAAGTTGTAGGAAGTTCTTACATCAATCATGTGGATTAGAGTGCTTGATTTGAGTTCGCTAATGGTCATCTCCACTTAAATCATGCTCATTGCTCTTTAGACATACCTTGAAGGTACTACGAGGGCAAATCCCAACGCATCTCAAGTGGATCCAACCCCCTGATCCTCGAAATGATGCTTGCCTTGTTTGTTATGCTGACGCAGATTACTTATCAAACCTGCACAAGGCAAAATCCCCAAATGGTTATGTCTTTACCGTTAGGGATATCTCAATATCTTAGAGGTCCATGATATGACCTTAGTTGCGAAATCTTTGAATCGTTCCAAGACTCACCTCATTTCACTACCCATAAGTAAGACATGGTTAGGAGTTCTTGTTGAGTATATTCAAAGTACTTGCTGTGTTTTCATCTATCGTTGAGTCCCAACAACGATCCATGAAGATTATGCAGCATGTATTCACTCAACCAAGCCATGATACATCAACAATGTCAACACCAAGACATATTGCATCTACATCAGCAAAGCATTAGGAGATTGAAGTCATGCAAACCGATCCCAAACAACCTTGCCAACCTCTACACGACGTCACTACCGAAGTCAACCTTCCAGAAGCTTATCTGAGCAATTGGTATGCCTAACTATTCATATGCAAATGCTTGTAGTTCTCATTTGGAAGTTTTGTCAAACTTAAGGGGAGTATCTAGAAGTACACTCACTTGATCTTAATGTACTTTTTTTCCCTACAATTAGGAGCATTTTCCCCACTGAGTTTTTGCTACCTAACTAGGTTTTAATGAGGCACCCATCCTGGGCTAATCATACCCTTGTGAGCACTTCTACTTGCGTCCAAAAGACGTATAGTTTTGACTTAATGCAACTTTTCACTTTTCTCCTAAAACTATGGGTTTTTCTCCCACCTTGGATTTTACCATAGCGAGATTTTGTTAGTTTTACTTTTTATGCATTCTTCCGTTGATCTGAGACTCGCATTCGCTCATTGTGCCGACGACTTCATCAATTATACTTGCTTCAAGGGGGAGTGTTGTAGTCCTATTAGATTAGGAATGTGATTGTGTAAATCCTAGTATATCTTGGAATATCTCTTATATTCCTATTAGGAGTTGATTACCTATTAAATGTTGTAATCCTAAAGGGAAAGTTTTTTACCTATCCTATTACTATAAATAAAGGCACAATGGGGTGGAATAGAACACACCCACAATTACACATCTCTCTCTTCTCTCTTTATGCCACACCCTCTCTCTCTTTTTGGCCTCCATAATTGTTTAGTAAATTATGTCTACAATAGTTTTTAATTTTTTAATCTTGTATGTACACATTCATATAATTTTTTTATTTTTTAATCTTAAAAGGTACCCATTCTTAAATATAGCAGATTGTACTAATTTTTTTTATATAAATCTATTGTTGAATTCATATTTAGAATATGAATATGATTGTGTAAATCCTAGTGTATCTAAAGATATCTTTTATATTCCCTTTAGTAGTTTAATTCCTATTAAGAGTTGTAATCCCAAAAGGATAAGGATTTAACCTACCTACTACTATAAATAAAGGCACAAAGGAGTGATACAAGAGGATCGTAGGAGGAGGCTATCTTCTACAAAATTCAAAGGCTTTTATTTATTTTCTGCCAATCAAGTACACTTAAAATAAAGGAAGATATTTGAAGCATCCACGAAGCATGAAAACATTCCCCATGAGAACCCCCTTATGTTTATATTTTCCTTCCGATATATATATTGTATATGGTTCATATATTTGTCAATATATACATATATACATATATATATATATATATATATATATATGTTTCATGCATTACACAATTATATTGCTATAGGGAATTTGTGAGGCATAGTCGCCGCACCACCATCTTGGCACCGCAGTTGTCCTCCACACTAGCCTGTAACCCAGCCACATCGAGCATGCCACCAGGACGATGTTGTTCCGATGTCAAGACCATGGCAGCAGCCCTTTGGGCTTTGTTGCGCCTATACAAACACACCAGACTTTTGGCCTGACCAGCTTACCCTGGCCCAAAGGCCAGCCCATCTCCTCAAAAAGCTTGCAGCCTTTCTTGGACCTGTCCATGTGTTCCCGGCCCAACCTGCCAGTAACCTTGTGTTGTTGGGTTTTGTCATGCATCATAGGCCCACCTGCAGCAAGCCCATAACGCTTGCTGGGCTTTGACCTCACCTCAGCCCACTTGCCCGTAGCTTTTGCTGTTAGGCTTAGATTGCCCCGACCTAAACCTAGCTTCGGCTAGGCTCCCTAGACAAACCCACGACCAACGTTTTGCTGGGTCTGCACCCGTGTCCAATTTCTTGGACTAATACCAGTAGCTTTTGCTGCTAGGCTTCCCAGACCACTTGGTCCGAGGCCTACAGCTATCATTGAGGCATAATAAGCGTGCAGCCGAATCTACAGGGCCTACTCCAGTGTATTTTTTCAACCTGATGCCAATTTTTGGCATCTCCGCTTTATAAATCATGCCCAAAATATTTTTTGGGGTACTTTGGTTTACGCTAATTAATTCTAATTTAATTATCACTTGGTTTATCACCAATCGAAGCTAATATGACCCATATGTCATTATTTTGCTTCCACGATCGACCCCGTTTGGTCCTAATCTATTGAATTAATTAAAAGTGACCTGCAGTCCTTTAATCTGATAATTAATCCAAAATTATTAACCTGAAGATCACTTTTGGACATTAACGATTCAATAATTTATTTTTATACTTTGAACCGTTGATATCCTTTCGTAGTCCTAAAGCAACTCAAATCCATTACACTTAAATCATCATATTACATTTTGTGTTCTTGCATGAACCTTTCCTTTATGAACTAATCATTCATAAAACTAAATTGAACATGTAGTTTCATATTTAGTGCCTTTGAAACCCGAAGTTTTCATTTCAAAACTTACCACTTGAAACATGTAGCTTTCATGCATAAATTAAACCAATCTATGTCTATAAAACCCGAACGTTCTACAATGTATGTCTATGGATTACCATATGACTAAATATGTTTTGTTGTACCCTCAATTTTAGGGTCATGTTGAACTTGAACAAGCTTGATTTCACAGCTTTAGAAGTATCTGGAAGAAACTACCTAAAGTGGGTTCAAGACGTAAAGCTCCATCTTACTACAAAGGGTATTAGAACCACCATTGATGCACCTATCGATGACAAACTTGTTGATGAAGCTTAGAAAGTTACTGAAATGATCTTCATTCGAAAACACATCCATGATGCTCTGCAAACCGAGTACCTCGTTGAGGATGATCCACACTCTCTGGCTACCGACCGTTTTGATCACCAAAAAGGCATCTATTTGCCTGAAGTAAAACACGTCTGGCATCATCTTCGCTTCCCTTAAGTCCTTGAATGAATACAACTCTAAAGTTTGTAGAATCCGATCACTGCTTAAGTTGTGTAAAATGGACTTAACCGAGTCAAATCTTCTGGAAAATACTTATTCAACCTTCCATGCCACCAATATTGTCTTGCAGCAACAATATAGGGCACATAAGTTCACCAAATTTTCGGATTTGATCTCTATTTGATCTTTTGATGAAAAGCAGAACCAGCTTTTGATGAAGAATCATCAAGCTTGACCTACTAGCTCGAACACAGCGCCTGAAGCGCATGCGACCAATTCTAGCAGTAACAAACAAAGCAAAAATTGTTATGGTGGTGGAAATTGGTGGCAAGCCCAACCACGGACACAAGGTCAACAGAGCCAAGGCCCACCCGAGGGAAGAAATTTGATCTAATAGTGCCAACCTCTCGCCCCTAAGGCCCCAAACTTTAAGAACAAAAGAAAATCTAATATTCCATCGGATTCCAATGAAATGGACATGTGCTACCACTGTGGATCAAAGGATCATTGATCATGCATATGCTGAGCTACCCCTGAGGCCATTGTGAAGTATCATTTTCTTCGTGAGTCTAACTTTGCGCATGTGGAACATCAAGAAAATGCTACTACATTCATGGAGATATAAGATTTTCAAGAGGCATCAGCTCCTATGGACGAATAAATTTTAGACATATTTTTAGGGTGTTTCACCCCCAGTGGCCAAACCCATTAGGAGTGGCCAGACCCCTTATTTTTCTAGGTTTATGGTTTAATTTTGTACAATTTTTCTAAGTATTTGGAATAATTTGTTTAGTTTTGGTTTAGTTTGAATTATGGATTGTTATTTTATGGATATTATTTCTTGAATTGATTAATTGAATGAATGGATTTATATTTATGCATGTGACCAATTCAATCAATTTATTTCTAGGTATATATCTAGTGGGGAAGTTAGTTGTCTGGCTGATAGTGCTACCACGCACACCGTATTGTGTGAGCGACACTATTTTACTAACTTTGTACCTAAGAAAGCACATTTGACAACCCTTTCAGGCTCATCCAACCTGATTCAAGGATACGAAAAAGGCTCGTATCATGTTGTCTAGTGGTACTGTCTTAACCATTAAAGAGGCCCTCTATTATCCATGTTTCGGAAAAACGTTGCTAAGTTTTAGAGATATTTGAGATAATCAATATCATATTGAAACCACTGAAGATAATGGTTCTGAATTTCTTTGTATCACTTTGTACGAATATGGCCAGCAGCGTATTCACAAGAACTTGGAACGTCTCCCGAGTGGGTTATACATAACAACCATTTGCGACATAGAAGACCACCATGTGGCCAACCCTATGCCTGAGTTCCAAGCACTTTGCTACTTTGGCATGACCGTATGGGACATCCCGGATGTGACACGATGCACCGTATCCTCAAATCATCACATGGGCATCATTTACCTCCCTACATTGGATTCCCGCCATGCAAAACATGTTCTTTAGGGAAGTTAAATACTCAACCCTCGATTACAGAGATTATTCACAACCCTATGTTTCTTCAGAGGATTCAAAGGGATATTTGTGGTCCTATCTAACCAACATCCGGACCATTTAGATACTTTATGGTGTTGGTTGATGCATCGACATGATGGTCACATGTTTGCCTATTGTCCACCCACAACGCTGCATTTGCGAAACTCCTGGCACAAATTATTAAGCTAAGGGCTCACCACCCTGATTATCCAATCAAGTCGATTCGACTGGATAATGCTGGAGAGTTTACGTCACAAACTTTTGATGATTATTGCATGTCAGTAAGAATTGAAGACTAGTTTGAAACTGAGTTGCGATGAATTATAGATCTTCAGAGCATTCCAAGTGTTTTTACTAATCTAGCTAAGATGACAAGATCACGTACCCCGCATACATCGTAATCCCACCTGGGAAGGCTAGACCATCCCCAAAGGCGGGAAGGCCACACTTTCCACGTGGCCTGGTACCTTAGCGGCTAGCCAATCATTTGCTTTGACCCTGAAATATGGCAGATCCCTTGGTTCAAAGTATTCACAACCCCGGAAAAGGAAATCGGCACCAACTAGTGACTCTTGCCTGAATTCAACCATTGCTCACTCATCGGTTCCAATGCATGAGGTTATTATAGATTATGAGGTTGTCTTAGACGAGACAAATTGACATCCTGAGTATTGTGAGATTTCGGTCCACTACACAGTATTGGATGAGGTTTGGAATCGGAATAAGATGATCGTCAACGATACATTTACATACACAGTTGCTACTGACATCATACTTAGCGATGACATTGAACCACGTTCCGTTGATAAATGTTGACGTATAACGGATTGGTCAAACTAGAAATAAGCAATCTAAGTCGAACTCGAGTCGCTTACGAAACGTAAGGTGTTTGGACCTATAGCTCTTACTTCACCACATGTGAAGCCCGTGGGCTACAAGTGGGTTTCCATGAGGAAGCGTAATGAGAAGAATGAAATAGTACGATACAAAGCACTCCTCGTAACGTAAGGCTTCTCTCAGTGCCTTGGGATTGATTACGAGGAGATGTATTCCCCCGTAATGGAAGTCATAACGTTCTGCTACCTAATCAGCTTGGTAATTTTCAAAAAGCTGAACATATAGCTTATGGACGTGGTAACCGCATATCTTTACAGGGATCTAGATACGGAAATCTACATGAAAGTTCCAGGAGGACTTCTATTGACTGGTTCAAATAGTTCTAAACCACGGAACACTCTCTCTATCAGATTAAGGAGATCACTCTACGGATTGAAACAATCCAGATGGATGTGGTATAACAGCCTGAGTGAATATTTGACACGTCAGGGTTATATGAATAACGAATTATGCCCATGCGTGTTCATAAAGAAGTCACATTGTGGATTTGTGATCGTTGCAGTTTATGTTGACGACATAAACCTTATTGGAACTCCTGCAAAGCTTGAGGAAATTACCGTTCACTTGAAATTGGAATTTGAGATGAAAGATCTTGGGAAAATTCGATATTGTCTTGGCTTGGAGATCAAGCATTGTGTGGATGGAATCCTAGTACATCAATCAAACTACTCCTAAAAGGTGTTGCGACGTTTTAATAAGGATAAAGCGAAGCCTTCAAGTACACCTATGGCTGTTCAGACTCTAGATGCTAAACGAGATCCCTTTCATCCAAAGGAGGATGAGGAAGAGATTTTGGAACCCGAAGTTCCATACCTAAGTGCAATTGGGGCTTTATTGTACTTGGTTCAATGCACTAGACCTGACATCTCCTTCGTTGTTAATCTTTTGGCTAGGTACAACAATGCGCCCACACGCATACGTTGGAATAGTGTTAAAGACATTTTTCGTTACCTTAAAGGTACGACAAATTTGGGCTTGTTCTATACTCACAAATCTTCTAGAGTTGCCACCCCCTCAGTCCTCAGATTGATTCCTGCCTTGTTGGTTACGCTGATGCTGGATATCTGTCTAACCCACATAAGGAGACACCCCCATATCTTGGAGGTTTACCAAGTAAATGCTAGTTGCGACTTCTTCAAACCATGTTGAGATTCTTGCCCTGCATCAAGCATCGCGTGAGTGTTTTTTGTTGAGATCAGTTATGGAACATCTTCGAAGCACTAGTGGTCTTACTTTCATCATTAACCTTCCTACGACGATCTTTGAAGACAATGCATCATTTATCCAGCAATTAAAGAAGGAATACATCAAGGGAGACAACATTAAGCACATAGCGCCAAAGTTCTTTTATTCTTATCAACAACAACAACATTAGAACATTGAAGTCAAGCAAAACCGTTCCTAGGACAACCTGGCCAATCTCTTTACCAAGTCATTGCCTAAGTCTACTTTTCAGAAGCTCGTCCAAGGAATCGGTATGTGTAAATTATCTGAATTGCTAGTAGTTCTTGTATTTGGAAGTTATGTCTAACTCAGGGGATCTTAATGTACTATTTTCCTACGATTATGAGCATTTTTCCTATTGAGTTTTTGCTAGCTAACTAGGTTTTGATGAGGCACCCATCCTGGGATGATCATACTTCGTTAAGTTCACTACTTTCGTCCTGTTTAACGTTTGCTTTAGACATTATGCATACTTCTCACTTTTCTCCTTAGTCTATGGGTTTTCCCCATACCTTGGATTTTACTATAGCAAGGTTTTGTGAGTTTTACTACCAATGCATACTTTCTTTAAATTTGAGACTCGCATTCAACCGTTGTGCTGCCAACTTCATCTACTGTTCTACCTTATCTGTTGACGATCTGATGTGATGTTTTGTTTAAGTATTTACACACTAAAAGGGGAGTGTTGCAGTCATATTTAGAATAGAAATGATTGTGTAAATCCTAGTGTATCTAGGGATATCTTTTATATTCCCTTTAGTAGTTTAATTCCTATTAAGAGTTGTAATCTTAAAAGGGTAAGGATTTAACCTATCTTACTACTATAAATAAAGACACAATGGGGTGATACAAGATACACCTCACAATTAAATCTCTTTTCTCTCTCACTACCGCCGGCCTTCCTCTCTCTATTCACTTAGAATAGCTCAGTTAAATAGACCTACACCATCTATTCAATTTTTTTCTAACCATTTTTAAACTTATATGGGTACACTCTTTTTCTTGATTTGAGAATGTATCCATGTCAAGTTTAATTGAAGAAATTTGCTAATGTTATTAAGCATAATATCTATTATTTTTTGTGTGGTTTTGAAGAATGTACCCATGTTTTGGTATAATAATTTTTTTTTTTGTTAATTTTGATGAATGTACCCATGTTACACACAATATATTGGAGAGTTTAATTTATATTTTAATATTTAATCCCACAAATTATGGGTTTTTTTATTTAAAATTTCATTAATATAAACAACTATAAATTTCAATTTTTAATTTAAAAAATATAGTAACCTATATAGAAATAAATTATCATATTAATTTCAGGAACTTCGATCAACAATTGAAAACCAACAAGGTTTCAATAAAAAAATATTAATAGTTAGGGACTGCATCCAAAGTGTCCCTTAATATATTATCACCTTTTTCTCTATAACATTAACTACTAACCCAACTACCCTTGCATGGGTCCCTATACCCAACCCCATGCATGTACATCTTTTGTTTCTGGCTCCCATCTGGTGGTTGTGTGGTCCTTATGGTACCATTTGGTACGTGGGATGGAACGGAATGGAATGGGACAAGGCGTTCCGTCCCATGTTTGGTGCACCTAAAACGGGTGGAACACGTTGTTCCACATAACGAATTTTGGGTGAATTTTCGTTCCGCCTCGCTCTCCTGGAACGACTCATTCCACATCCGTGGAAACACAAAATTATAACCTCTCTGTCTCTTTCTTCTTCCTCCTTGTTTCCATCCGAGGGCATCTTTGCTTCCTCTCCGTTCCGTCCCATCTCCGTCTGCATATCAAACGATACCTATGTGTTTGTCGATTCATATATATGTATTTATTATTTATAGAGAAAGAAGTTGAAAATATCCAACAATTTAGCTAATTAAGCCTTCCATCTAAGTTAATTAAATTTTCACCAATTTAGCTAAATTTTAACAAAATTTTGACGATATTCACTAATTGGCAACTGATTTCTGATCGAGTGTGGTTCGATTTAACATAAATGTTAAGTTATAACTATTCATCTCGTAAACGACTGACATTAGTAAAAGTTTTAATATTGGGACAAAAGTTTCACATCATTATTTTAATTGTAAGTCACTTCAGCAAAAGATTTATAGTTCAAGTGGTTAAAAACATTTACTTTTATAAGAAACGTGTTAATTATATAAAATCTCAACTTGTTCAATTTGTTCAATGTATAAAGTTTCGCATTAATCACATACTTTGTAATTCAACATTTTAAAGTGCGATTCTATATGTGTAGTACCTCTCGATTTTTGAGTGAATAAAATACAAGTTTAATAAGTGAGGTGGGAAAAAGAGTGAAGAGGAAAACTTCTGCCACAATGTCCTGCTCCACACGAAAACATAGACCACATCTGAACCAAAAAGAAAACGAATAACTAAAAAGCCACACACACAAAAATGAAATAAAACTGAAATTAGAGATCACATGTTATGATAGGACCACCAAAATCATACTTGTCTTCTGACGAACAACTTCATGTGTAGTTGACCTAATAAGTTAGTGTGTGGCCAACTGTATTTGCATCATTCAAACTTACAGAATTCATATTCCAAGTGACAAGTGCGAGAACAGAACAGGGGTCCATTTACTTGAATGCAAAGGGCCATCAGCCATGTATGTAATGCGCCACTACTCTCCTGGCTAGCTAACTTGCATCAAATTAAGAGTTTTGTTCTTTTGGTCATCTAAATTCATGGTCACTTAATATTAAATTTAATATCAAAGATTAAGATTAAAACAGTAAAAACACACTCATTTATTCATCACTCTTGATTCAAATTAAAGTGTGAATGACCATACATTCCTTACTCAATGACCAAGAGAACATTTCTATCAAATTTGAACTTTCATTACACTGACATCCACTATTGTTCTTAATGTTAAAGTGTCTCACTTCCACACGTATGGCGCCACTTATATTAATTAGTTTGATCCCTTGATGTCCATATATGCAAATTCCTGTGAAATGCATTGAATTTACTTACCCCCAACGTTTGTACAACTTTAGTTGAGTAGATATTTTGACACTATATTTTGTTGGTTTGCAAAATGAAAGCGGAAAAACTTGCAAATGAATAAAATGGAAGTGCGAGAATCGCCAGTTCGTTACTACGTACTTACAAATCCAGCTTTTGCCATTACCTCACCAAGAGATGTTATGTAATCTTAATGAGGTTCCAAAGCTCTACTAATTAAGAAATTTCCAGAAAAATTATGACAAAGAAGACTGCTTAATTGGATGGTACGCCAAGAATTAACAATTTGGAGAACGTTCTCTATCCGCAGAAAAGTAGAAGGGTGAACAGAACCATAAAGATATGAGTTGATGCTTTAGGATAATGGAGATGGTACTCATGACTTGCTAGATGGTCCCTTAATAACCTCTTCCAACTAATTATTTATGTGAGGGACCCATAATCCACTTTGTTGGCTGAGATCGATCCTCCCTTTAAAGTTTGATTATGCACAATAATTACACACACACATATATATAAGGTTTACAAATTGATAGGATTTTTAGTACTTGCGCAAATAGGGTTAAAATCATTGAAAATATTTGCAAGAATACAAAGTAATTGTAGTATAGATGCTTATGCAAGGTCGTTGTCCCCAAAGATTGTTTGACTAATTTGTAATTACACTAACTCTTAATTAATTATTAAAACAGATTTTATGAAAGATTTGAAATTTATGAATTTAAAAATATTAGATAAACAATAAAACAAATCTAAAAGTTTGGAAATAATGGCAGCAAAGTAGAAAAAACGTTTTTAAATTAAAATCAATTAAGGGAATCTAGGGTTTATCCGTCACTGTCACAATCCTATGCAATTCTATCAATTACTTATGAATTTCCACATACATGCTTTGAAGGATAGGTTTTCCTAATGCATATTTTCCTTGTGATGTTCAAGCGAAAACATATATTTAACATGTAATCCATCTGTGATGTTCAAATCAAATATAAACATGCAAGATCTCATTAAGCTTTGTCACAGCCCATCCCGAGATTTTCATCGGAAATGTGAAATGACAGAATTACCCTCGGACGTTATTTGGGGTGTGACTTACGTTTGGTTTAATTTTGGGATCTTTGGAACCAGTTAGAACTAAGATCCTTCTTAGTTTTGGTTGGTGGCTTTTTGGACCACACAACTCCCTATCACTCTCTCTCCTATCCCGTGTCTCTCTTTTCCCCCTCAGTATCTCTCTCCTTTCGAACCATACGGACACACTCACCATCGAGCCTCCAAGCACGGATCGAAGGTTTTGAAGGCACCATTGTGCTCGTGAGGACCCTACGAACTCACCCATACCCATTTCAGGAAAGAAACCTTTCGATTTCACGTTGAAAACTCGAGGTCCGATTTGAGTACTATTCATGAACTTTGTAATGGTTGGTTTTTAGGACAATCCAAGCTCACAGTGAGCTTTAGGAGGTTCTCATGAAGCTCGAGGACGTTCGTTTGAAGGTTTTGGACGTCGGGATCACAAGGTTCGAAGGTGGCCAATTTTGGTAAAATTTCCCGACGTGATTTCGAAGGATTTGGAAGTTTTTAAAGGTATAGCCTTCTTCCTCTCGTAATTTGTGAAGCTTTGGTGAAAATTTCATGGAAAATGGTTGAGAATCGAGCGAGAAAATGACGATTATAGGTCTGCCCAGTTTCCGGCGTCGGCGAGTTTTTCCAGCTTCTGGAGGAAGGAGATGACGCGCGTGGGGGCGTGTGCAGCATCGAAATTTTTTTCTAAAAATACCTCGACGTCCGTGACGTCGAGTAGGTCACTGTAGTATATTCATATACCCAATTTGAGCATCGTATGAGAAATTATTACGTATTGTCGGTTATGTGCTTTAAATAACGTTGTTATAGTTGTTTTGCATATAGGTGATACCTATCCCGAGAACGAGCGCATTCAAGGACATCACGGGGGTTACGACCCTTCGACATACCAGTGAGTGGGCAGTATTTTCTGTATTTACCTATATACTATTGATTTTTTCCAAAAATTGAATTTAAATGAAAGTATGTTTTAAAATGTCATGCATACATTATATGAATTGATAATTGTTGCATATATATGTTAAATGGTGTTGTGGACGCACAGGTGAGTATCAGGTGAGTTTTATGTTAATCATGTGATTTACTATGATATGAATTGTATTGAAAGTTCAAACATGCACCCCTGGTGTTAGTGCTTATATTATTCACCCCGCACCATACGCTCACCTTGGATCCAAGTAGGTGTATGTCGTACAGACCATTAGAGGGTTCCAACATGTCATACAGACCATTAGAGGTGGTTCCGACTTATAGGTGATCTTAGATTATTATACAGTTGTTGAAAGAGAAGCACTAGAGCGTATTCTTACACCATTCTTATCGTACATACTACTTTAAGTAGTTTCGATTTATGTGCAGAGTAGCGCCGAACAAGTCACTGTGGTGATTCCGGTTGGTTGGATATTGAGCTATAAAATTAACCGTACAAGACGAACTGTAGGGTCTCCGGTTGATTCATTATTTCACCTGTTATATTGATGCATTCTTATTCTGTTGTTGACGTTTATAGCATGGCATACTCTTTGGTTTTTTATAAAGATTGGTGAATTGAGATATTTGAATAATTATATGCATATTATGTTATTTTCTAGGAAAGTATACAGGTTTTACAGCGAGGGGTTAGAAATGTTATTAAATGAAGTGTTTTCAAAAAGCTTTGTTTTACTAACCCACTCAATTTTGTTTTGCGCCCCTCCAGGTTCTAGTTAGCGGTGTGGTGGCTCACGAGGATTCCCACAACATTCTGACAGACTACATAAATGTAGGACTCACATTCGGGTGTTGTAATTTAGTTATGTTCCTACTTGACTGCACCTAGTACTTATGCTCTGAATATGTATCTTTCACACTTAAACTTACTGTAGCATGCTAGTTGGATATTATTGCTAGTAGTTGGGTTTTATTCCTTCGTATTTCTCTTATCTTTTGCATCCGTATCACACTTTTGGTTACGTTATGCTAACTTGACGGCCAACACGCCTTGATTCTAGGATCAGGGTGTGTCAGTTTGGTATCAGAGCCTAGGTTGCAGTCCTGTATAAATTGTTAATGCTCTAATGATCTTTTGATGTCTTCTGTCAGAACTATGCCACCTCGTAGGGAATCACGTCGTGCTCTTGATCCTAATTTCCCTGATATAACTCAATTAGGGGAATCGATGACCCATGCCTTTCAGAATGCAATCCGTCATCCTCCTCAGATAACACCCCTGGAGACTATGTATAATCTGAAATTAGACCGTTTCATGGGTAATGAGGGTCATGAAGGGGCAGAAAAGTGGTTAGACCATATTGAGAAGACTTTTCAGGTGATGCAGAGTCAAGGGAATCTTCCTGCTAGTAGATGGGTTGAGACCACTACTTGGTTTTTAGGATGAGAGCCAACAGCTTGGTGGGTAAATCAAACTCAGTTTATGTCACCTGAGATGGCATCTGATTGGGAAGTATTCAAAAAGAATTTTAAGAAAGATTTGTTCATCCAGAGTACATTGATCGTAAGAAGCAGAAGTTCACTCAATTGAAGCAAAAGAATATGTCGGCGCATGAGTATTACAAGAAGTTTACATAATCCTGCTATGATCCTGATACAGCTGGTAATCAGGTAGAGATGCTTCGCCGTTTTAAGTTGGGAACTAAAAAGAAATGGCAGACATTTGCTAGTGCGATTCCTTAGACCGCTTATCATGAGTTTTCTGAGATTTTGGTTCAGATGGAAGATTCCAACAACCTTCCTAGTAATAGTGAGGAAGATGAAGATAAGAATGATAATCAGAAGAAAGATGACAGGGGTAAAGGTATCTCCACTCAGGGATCCCGTAAGACACAAAATTTCAAGAAAAGTGGAGTGAGCTTGAGTTCTTCCAGCGGAGGATTTAGTGTCACAGGCCCAAGGAGAGGTGGAAGATTTACTGGTGGACCCAGGTTTCAGAGGCAGAGAGACTTTGGTGATGCTGGTGGTTCTGGTGCTCCATTGTGCCGCCATTGTAATTTCAGACATCATGGACAGTGTAGGAGAAGTGGTGGTAGTTGCTACAATTGTGGACAGATGGGACATAGGGCTGCTCAGTGTCCTCAGAGTCAGCAAAGGTCTCAGCAGTCTGTTATGCCATCTCCAACGCCGATTCAGCAGAACTTTGGATCAGGTAGTTATGGTCAGACAGGTTGTGGTGGTGCTTACCACTATCAGGGTGATGCTGCTCCCTATGCTTCCGGACAATATGAGTTTTCTTAGGATCCTTATTTTTAGACTGGTATTCCCAAGATCCTGGAGGTTATAATTCATATCCTTCCATGCCAGCTAGTGGATCTCATTGGTATCAGGGAGGTCAGCCCCGACAAGGAGAGGTTGCTGCTAGTAGTGCAGGACCATCTAGGCAGTCTAGCCAGACAGGACAGGGACGTACTTCTTAGGGACGAGGTAATCAAGGTAATAGAGGTTATGGTGGACGACAGCAAGCCCAGGGACGTGTTAATCATATCTTACTGTAAGATGCTCAGAATCATCCAAACTTGATTATGGGTACGTTAAATATCCTTGGTCACTTTGCTAGAGTTTTGATTAATTGTGGTGCTACACATTCTGTGATTTCTCATACATTTGCTCAAATGACACAACCTCACCCTACACCTCTAGGATTTGATTTAGAGTTTGCTATGCCTAGAGGGGACAAATGTTATGTTGATAATGTTTATCCAGGGTGTCCAGTGATGGTAGATGGTGTGGTTATGCCAGCTAATCTTATCCCGTTAGATATTGTGGATTTTGATGTGATTTTAGGGGCAGATTGGTTGCATTATAATCATGCCTATATAGATTGTTACAGGAAATCAATTACTTTTCATCGTCCTGGACTACCAGAGGTTACTTTTGTGGGTGAAAGAAGTGGGGTGAGATATGGTGTTATTTCTGCCATGAGAGCAAAAAAGTTGTTATCGAAAGGTTGTTAAGGATACTTATCACATGTGGTGTTAAATGATGTTGTTCTTAGCCGTGTAGAGGAAATTGGAGTAGTCAGGCACTATCCTGATGTATTCCCAGATGATTTTGCCTGGATTGCTGCCAACAGAGATGTGGAATTTTCTATTGATTTTCTTCCAGGTACGGATTCTAATCTTTGACTACATATAGAATGGCTCCAGCTGAATTGAGAGAGTTGAAAATTCAGTTACAGGAATTAACTGATAAAGGTTTCATTCAACCTAGCACTTCACCTTGGGGAGCTTCAGTGTTGTTTGTAAGGAAGAAAGATGGAACTTTGAGATTATGTATTGATTACAGGCAATTGAATCGGGTAACGATTGAAAACCGTTATCCATTGCCTCGTATCGATGATTTGTTTGATCAACTCAAGGGTGCATGTGTGTTCTCTAAGATTGATTTAAGATTTGGCTATTATCAGTTCAAGATTAAAGATGATGATGTACCTAAAACGGCTTTCAGGACCCGTTATGGACATTATGAGTTTTTGGTGATGCCATTTGGATTGACTAATGCATCTGTAGCTTTCATGAGGCTAATGAATGAAGTATTCCAGCAATATCTTGATAGATTTGTCATTGTTTTTATTGATGATATTCTGGTATACTCTAAGTCGAAAGCAGATCATATTCGACATCTTAACTTGGTATTAAAGAAATTGAGGGAGCATCAATTGTATGCCAAGTTTAGCAAATGCCAGTTTTGGTTGAATTAAGTGGCATTTTTGGGACATGTAGTATCGGCACAAGGAATTCAAGTGGATCCTCAAAAGATTACAGCAATGGAGAATTGGGAATAGCCACGAACCGTCACTAAGGTGCGAAGTTTTCTTGGTCTAGTAGGTTATTATTGACGGTTTGTTCAAGATTTTTCTATGATTGCTTTACCATTAGCGAAGTTAACCAGGAAGGATGTTAAGTTCGAGTGGGACGATAATTGTGAGCAAAGTTTCCAGCAGCTGAAATATTGCATCACTCATGCTCCAGTATTGGTACTTCCTGATGATAGTGGTAACTTTGAGATTTACAGTGATGCTTCTTTGAATGGTTTGGGATGTGTTTTGATGCAGCATAATAGAGTGACCGCCTATGCTTCTCGACAATTGAAGATTCATGAAAGGAATTATCCTCCTCACGATCTTGAATTGGCAGCCATTGTCTTTGCTTTGAAGATTTGGAGACATTATCTCTATAGTGAAAAATGTAAGATCTTCACAGATCATAAGAGTCTTCAGTATCTTTTTACTCAACATGATCTTAATCTTCGTCAGCGAAGGTGGATGGAATTACTAAGTGATTATGACTGCACTATTGAGTATCATCTGGGTCGTGCAAATGTGGTAGCTGATGCATTGAGTAGAAAACCTCAAGGTCGACTTAATGCTTTGTATGCTTGCCCTGTTCCTCTTCTTGCAAATTTAAGAGCTACTGGAGTAAAGTTGGAGTTAGAAGAACGAAGAAAAGCTTTTCTTGCTAGTTTCCAAGTCAGGCCAATTTTGGTCGATCGTGTACTTGAAGCTCAGATGGTTGATGAAGAGCTCAAAGAGATGATCCAATTGAGAAATGAAGGGAAAAATAAAGACCTTAGGATTCGAGAATCAGATGGCATGCTTATGCAAGAGAACATAATGTATGTGCCGAATAATGAGGAATTAAAGAAGGAAATTTTGGATGAAGCACATTGTTCGGCTTATGCGATGCATCCAGGAAGAACTAAAATGTACCATACCATTCGACCATTTTATTATTGGCCGGGTATGAAAAGGGAAATTGCAGAACATGTAAGTAGGTGTATTGTTTGTCAGCAAGTCAAAGCTGAAAGAAAGAAACCTTTTGGGCGGATGCAACCACTTCCAGTTCCTCAGTGGAAATGGGAAAATATAACTATGGATTTTGTGTATAAGCTTCCACGTACACATAATGGATTTGATAGCGTTTGGGTGATTGTAGATCGACTTACCAAGTTAGCACACTTCATTCCAATGAGGGAAAAGTATCCCCTGAATAAATTGGCTAAGTTGTTCATCATGAAGATTGTGAAGTATCATGGAGTTCCAGTGAATATTATTTCTGATTGAGATCGAAGATTTACTTCTAAGTTTTGGATAGCTTTTTAGGAAGCTCTTGGTACGAAACTGCTTTACAACACTGCTTATCATCCTCAAACTGATGGACAATCAGAGAGGACTATTCATACGTTAGAGGATATGCTAAGATCTTCAGTGTTACAGTTTGGTGATTCTTGGCATGATCGCCTAGACTTGATGGAATTTGCCTACAATAATAGTTTTCATTCGAGCATTGGTATGTCACCATTTGAGGCACTTTATGGTAGAGCTTGTTGTACGCCATTGTGTTGGTCAAAGGTTGGCGAAAGAGTACTAGAGGGTCCAGAGATTGTGGATGAAACTACTCAAAATATTCAGGTGATTAAGTCTAACCTGAAAGCGGCCCAGGATCGACAAAAGAGTTTAGCAGATAGACATGCTACTGATCGAGTATATGATGTGGGTAGTCTGGTATTCTTGTAATTATCACTTTGGAGAGGTGTAGTGCGGTTTGGAAAGAAAGGCAAGCTAAGTTCTAGGTACATAGGACCTTATGAGATCACTGAAAGGATTGGTGAAGTTGCTTACAGATTGGAGTTGCCTTCGGAGTTATCTAAGGTACATAATGTATTTCATGTCTCGATGCTTCGACATTATGTTTCAGATCCTTCACATGTGATTCCTCCTCAACCTTTGGAGATTAATCTGGATTTGACGTATGATGAGGAAGCAGTGACTATCTTGGATTGGAAAGACAAGGTTCTAAGGAATAAGACAGTGAGCTTGGTAAAAGTATTATGGAGGAAACACTCAGTGGAAGAAACTACTTGGGAGACAGAATCGAATGAGAGAGATGTATCCAAGGTTGTTTTATGAGTATTAAGTGGAGTGAGTGGTTGTATGAATTTTGAGGACGAAATTCTATAAAGGGGGTAGATTGTCACAGCTTGTCCCGAGATTTTCATTAGAGAAATGTGAAATGACAGAATTACCCTCGGACATTATTTGGGGTGTGACTTACGTTTGGTTTAATTTCGGGATCTTTGGAACCAATTAGAACTAAGATCCTTCTTAGTGGCTTTTTGGACCACACAACTCCCTATCACTCTCTCCCCTATCCCGTGTCTCTCTCTTCCCTCTCAGTATCTCTCTCATTTCGAATTGTACGGACACACTCACCATCGAGCCTCCAAGCACGGATCGAAGGTTTTGAAGGCACCATTATGCTCGTGAGGACCCTACGAACTCACCCATACCCATTTCAGGTAAGAAACTTTTCGATTTCACGTTGAAAACTCGAGGTCTGATTTGAGTACAATTCATGAACTTTGTAATGGTTGGTTTTTAGTACAATTCAAGCTCACAGTGAGCTTTATGAGGTTCTCACGAAGCTCGGGGACGTTCGTTTGAAGGTTTTGGATGTCGGGATCACAAGGTTCAAAGCTGACCGGTTTTGGTGAAATTTCCCGACGTGATTTCGAAGGATTTGGAAGTTTTTAAACGTATAGCCTTCTTCCTCTTGTAATTTGTGAAGTTTTGGTGAAAATTTCATGGAAAATGGTTGAGAATCGAGCGAGAAAATGACGATTATAGGTTTGCCCAATTTCCAGCGCTGGCGAGTTTTTCCGGCGTGTGGAGGAAAGAGATGACGCGTATGGGGGGCCCGTAGACCTGTGCCTATCCCGACGCGTGGGGGCGCATGCAGCATCAAATTTTTTTTCTAAAAATACCTCGACGTCCGTGACGTCGAGTAGGTCACTATAGTATATTTATATACCCAATTTGAGCATCGTATGAGAAATTATTACGTATTGTCAGTTATGTGCTTTAAATAACATTTTTATAGTTGTTTCGCATATAGGTGATACCCATCCCGAGGACGAGTGCATTCAAGGATCTCACGGGGGTTACAACCCTTCGACATACCAGTGAGTGGGCAGTATTTTATGTATTTACATATATACTATTGATTTTTCCCCAGAAATTGAATTAAAATGAAAGCATGTTTTAAAATGCCTTGCATACATTATATGAATTGATAATTGTTGCATATATATGTTAAATGGTGTTGTGGACGCACATGTGAGTATCAGGTGAGTTTTATGTTAATCATGTAATTTATTGCGATGTGAATTGTATTGAAAGCTCAAACCTGCACCCCTAGGGTTAATGCTTATATTATTCACCCTACACCATACGCTTATCTTGGATCCAAGTAGGTGCATGTCGTACAGATCATTAGAGGGTTCCGACATGTCGTACAGACCATTAGAGGTGGTTCCGACTTATAGGTGATCTTAGATTACTATACAGCTGTTGATGAGAGAAGCACTAGAGCGTATTCTTACACCATTCTTATCGTACAGACTACTTTAGGTAGTTCCGATTTATGTGCAGAGTAGCGCCGAACAGGTCTGTAAACACGAAAAATTCCTGAAACGAAAGAGACAAGAAACAACGTGCACAAAAAAAAATTTGTATTTGATGGTTTTGGGTTACAATCTCTTTATAACTTGATCCTCTGATTCGATCTCCGTAAGGTGTTGATTGGTGGATGTTTCGTTGATCCAAGGGCCGTCGAGGCTTGATCTTGGATGAACAGTTGGAAGTTTCTTCAAAGGGTCGTGGACTTAATCTTTGAAGGTGGGTTTGAGCGGATCTTCAAGGAGTCGTTGGGGCTTGATCTTGAGGATGAATGTTTCTTCAAGGGCCGTTTGAGGCTTGATCTTGAATAACGGTGATGAGCGGATCTTCAAGGGCGTTTGGGCCTGATCTTGAAGAACAGTGATGAACGGATCTTCAAGGGCTTTTGGGCTTGATCTTGAAGAACGGTTGGATGTGTGGATTTGTCGACGTTTGTTGATCCAAAAGGTCGTTGGGGCTTGATCTTGGAAGAACGATGAACGAAGAACGAAGAAGGCTTTCTTGATTCTTCGGGAACCTGGATGCTTGAGAACTTCGGAGTTTCAGAGCTTCAGAGCTTCAAGGTGTAATCTGAATTTTTTTGGTCCTCCCAAATGAATGAAATGGGCTTGTATTTATAGAATTTTCCAAGGCCTAATTTTGAATATAATATCCCAGATGAAATAAGTCGTTTCTGCCAGGTGTTGACACGTGTCCTATTTGATGACTTTTCCAACTCATTTCAATTTTCGTTGAGTCACATGCTACGTGTAAAATTTATGTAATACATGAGCGTTGACACTTTGATTTATCGGTCAACATTTATTTACCGAAATTTCGATGTCTACAAATGCCCCCACTTCAAGTCGCGTCGTGTACATGTGCTTGTCGCGTGTAAGAGATGCGTTTTGAAGTCCCTTACTGTAGACGTCGATCCAAGGGTCGTCGAGGCTTGATCTTGAATTGGGCTAGAGATTTCTTCAAGGGCCGTTGAGGCTTGATCTTGAATTGGGCTTGAGATTTCTTCAAGGGCCGTTGAGGCTTGTTCTTAAACTTTTGTTTGAAATTTCTTCAAGGGCCGTCGAGACTTGATCTTGAAGGTTGAAATTGGACCACAAGGAGTTTCATGTGGTAGATGATCTTTGGCTTTGGTAGTGGGTGAATCGGCACGTATTTTGTTGCGCTTGTTGACTTTCCACAGCTTTGATCTTGAACTGGGTTGGAGGATTTTCTGGATTCCTCCAATTGTTGATTTTCCACAGCTTATTCTTGAACTAGGTTTTGATTCAAGGGTGGTAGACACTTAATCTTGAATCGGACTTGTGATTTCCTCAATGGCCGTCGAGGCTTGATTTTGAATTTGGCTGGAAGCTTCTTCAAGGGCCGTTGAGGCTTGATTCTTGAAGGCTGACTCGAACACATGGCAAGCAGGCACGAGGTGAAGGTGACGACTTGTTGCTTTGTTCAATCTTTCTAATTCATACCTGAGCAGTTTGGTCAACGGTATGATCTTCAAGATTGATGGGTTTTTCTTCTCGTTGGTGACTTGATCTTTAAGGATTTGATTCAAGGGTGGTGAATCGGCACGTGCAGCCTACAATGCCTAGTAAGTCGACCCAAGAATTTGAGGGTCAAAACAAGTTCACCGTCCTCAGGCAGATGCGGCATCTTCTCGAGTTCTTCATCTCAGACTTTTTCTGCTGAGTTGACTGTGCATGCTGCATTCTTCTCTTCTTATTTCTTCAGGCAGATGTGGCAGCTTCTCGAGTTCTTCAGCTCGGACTCCTTCTGCTGAGTTGACTGTGCAGACCGCATTCTTCTCTGCTTGTTCCTTCTGTACGTTGTCTCCACGTGCTTCAAGGTATCATTTTCACTTGCCTTATCTGTTCTCCGGGCAGATGTGGCAACTTCTTTGAAAGTACAGCAGCAGTGGGGGGCGAGTACTAGAGAGCAGTGCCAGGGAGGCAATCAGGGAAGGGTTCCAAGCAGTCGGTTCCTTACCCGAGTTTGAGTGGAGGTTCCGGCATATTGTTTTCTTTATCCTTGTCTTTGTAGGTAAGAACAAGGACAAAGGAAAGGACAGGGAAGACGCATGATATGAGATACTCTTGCTTTCTACCCTGGTGATATGAGATACTTTTGCTTTGGTGTCATTGACTTGCAGAGGTACCCCAAGGAATAAGGAACATTGAATGACTCGAGAGGCTTCGTTGGGAAAACATTTTTTGGAGATGAAGAAAGGCTCTGTATGTCTGCCTTGCTATGGAAGGTGAAGGTGGACAGTTATAGGAGGTCCCTTTTCACCCAAAATCTTCGACAAATTGCCCGTGATTTGCGCAAAGTTGAGTGTGCATATGACAGGTGATGACGCGGCTGAAAAAGACTGGCGCCTCTTCGATATCTGGGATTGGCGCTTCGACAAATTACCCATGATTTCCGCAAAGCTGAGTTTGCGTGTGACGGGTGCCGACGCGTCTGGAAAAGCAAGATGCTTCTCCGATTTCTGAGCTTGCCTCTTCGATTTTTGAATGGCCTCTTCGAATTCTGAGATCGCCTCTTCGATCTCTTAAATCCCGTCGAGCGCTGATTTTTATAGAGGCATGCAGTTCGTTTCAAAGCACACTTGAATTTTCGCTTGTGAAAACTCCCCTCTTGTACTTCTAAGATCTTGATTTGTCCGATCTCTTCTTCCTTCAACACTTTGAAAATGTCTGGAACCTCCGACCGTCGTTTCGACTTGAATCTTGGTGAAGAGGCAGTCCTTTCTTCTCCAGACAACATATGGTGCCCATCCTTCATATCCCCTACTGGTCCTCTTACCGTTAGGGATTCGGTGGTGAAGAATGATATGACTGCTGCGGTGGTGGCCC
>VIEB01000165.1:469191-496457 GCA_006547085.1 Malus baccata
TGGGCTTCCCCCCCTTGGTGCCCTTAGTGAGGCTAAGGTGATCAAAGGCTCGTGCCTTGGGTGCTCTTGTTCCCTTGGCAGAGTTGATGCAGAGGTGAAAGAGGTGGCGGAAGTAGCTCTTGCCATGCTTCGAGTCGTGATGCCCAAAGTGACACCAGTTGCGACGAGGATGCTCTTGTTCTTTGCGCCGGTTGCGGGAACAGTTTGAGCCTTCCTTGATGCCATTAATTTTGTAAGTGCGCTTGAATTTCTTGAACGGAGAAAGAGATGAGAGGTAGAGATGTCCCACTGGGCGTGCCAATTTGTAAACACGGAAAATTCCTGAAACGAAAGAGACAAGAAACAACGTGCACAAACAAAAATTTGTATTTGATGGTTTTGGGTTACAATCTCTTTATAACTTGATCCTTTGATTCGATCTCCGTAAGGTGTTGATTGGTGGGTGTTTCGTTGATCCAAGGGCCGTCGAGGCTTGATCTTGGATGAACAGTTGGAAGTTTCTTCAAAGGGGCGTGGACTTAATCTTTGAAGGTGGGTTTGAGCGGATCTTCAAGGAGCCGTTGGGGCTTGATCTTGAGGATGAATGTTTCTTCAAGGGCCGTTTGAGGCTTGATCTTGAATAACGGGGATGAGCGGATCTTCAAGGGCGTTTGGGCCTGATCTTGAAGAACAGTGATGAACGGATCTTCAAGGGCTTTTGGGCTTGATCTTGAAGAACGGTTGGATCTGTGGATTTGTCGACGTTTGTTGATCCAAAGGGCCGGTGGGGCTTGATCTTGGAAGAACGATGAACGAAGAACGAAGAAGGCTTTCTTGATTCTTCGAGAACCTGGATGCTTGAGAGCTTCGGAGTTTCAGAGCTTCAGAGCTTCAAGGTGTAATCTGAATTTTTTCGGTCCTCCCAAATGAATGAAATGGGCTTGTATTTATAGAATTTTCCAAGGCCTAATTTTGAATATAATATCCCAGATGAAATAAGTCGTTTCTGCCAGGTGTTGACACGTGTCCTATTTGATGACTTTTCCAACTCATTTCAATTTTCGTTGAGTCACATGCTACGTGTAAAATTTATGTAATACATGAGCGTTGACACTTTGATTTATCGGTCAACATTTATTTACCGAAATTTCGATGTCTACAAGGTCATTGTGGTGACTCCGGTTGGTTAGATATTGAGCTATAAAATTAACCGTACAGGACCAACTGTAGGGTCTCCGGTTGATTCTTTATTTCACCTGTTATATTGATGCATTCTTATTCTGTTGTTGACGTTTATAGCATGGCATACTCTCTGGTTTTTTATAAAGATTGGCGAATTGAGATATTTGAAGAATTATATGCATATTATGTTATTTCTGGGAAAGTATACAAGTTTTACAACGAGGGGTTAGAAATGTTATTAAATGAAGTGTTTTCAAAAAGCTTTGTTTTACTAGCCCACTCAATTTTGTTTTGCGCCCTTCCAGGTTCTAGTTAGCGGTGTGGTGGCTCACTAGGATTCCCACGACATTCTGACAGACTACATAAATGTAGGACTCATCTTCGGTTGTTGTAATTTAGTTATGTTCCTACTTGACTGCACCTAGTACTTATGCTTTGAATATGTGTCTTTCACACTTAAACTTACTCTAGCATGCTAGTTGGATATTATTGCTAGTAGTTGGTTTTTATTCCTTCGTATTTCTCTTATCTTTTGCTTCCGTATCGCACTTTTGGTTACGTCACGCTCACGTGACGGCCAGCAGGCATTGATTCTAGGATCTGGGTGTGTCCTTCGTGAAAACCTTTTGAAAAACCATACAACCCTTACGAGCGTGATGTTCGCCTTAAGTGAACTTACAATTACTAATCACAAGAAGCCCTCCTCAATTTCAGGGTGATATTCCAACAGAAATTGCATCAAATTACTTGTCTAAATATCGTAATGGTGATCAATCATTAAAATATATAGATAGCTTTAATAACGGTGATTAATAATTCAAAGCAAGCATGCATCCATTCATAAGCAAATTAATAAAATTACATATTCATGCTAAGGCTCATGGCTTCGCCCTAGCGAAAGAAATTAGTTACACATAATCATAATAAAAATCAAAGAAGATATTATTAAGAAGAAAATGAATGAAAACACCTTAAAGTAGAAAATCTCCAAGCACCCTATCAATTATTCTCTGTCTCCAAAGTTGCATAAAAGAAAGCATAGCGAAAAACTACGAAGGGCAAAGCCATACATTTGCTAAGCCATCGCACAAACCCTAAGACATAGGTCTCTTCTTCCAACTAGGAAGCTAAATAATAATAATATAACTTAGAAAATAGAGTTTTAATTAAACTAGGACAATCTGCACACAAAATATCCAGCCACGTTTTAACCTCAAATCTCCTTCAAATTTGGCCCATAATAGCTTGTTTTGAAGATCAGGATGTTCTGAACACATGTCCAGAAGGCCACGAACCCATCCGAGGTCATCTTGAGCTCCAAAAACGTAATTCAAGCCCAAAACGTCACTATTCCAGCACCTCGCACTGCTCCTTTATTCTATTGCCAGAAAATAACCGCCTGGTGGAAAAGTTTGATATTTTGACACGATCAAGCTAAGTGACTCATGAACGTCCTCTAATTGGAATTACTCAAAAATTCATCCATTTGATCATGTTTTGCTCCAGAGGAAGTCGAAAGTCTTTTATTGGAAATACAATTCAAAGCATCAAAATTCTTCCAAAATATTAAGCCAAATATACTAAGAATAGAGTTAAATATATAATATAAAATTCACTCATCAAAATACCCCCAAACTTAGCGTTTTGCTTGTCCTAAAGCAAAACAAATCAAGAAAACAAGAATAACATCTAATGAACTAAAAAACTTAAATAAAACCTAGCTAAAACAAAATTTTCAGATTCAAGTTGCAATCCAAAGAAAATGTTAAAAATCAGAACATCTTTTCAAAAGTTCCAACCAATCCCACCACAAAGTCTAAGCCATTTAGAATCAATTAGAAAATAATTCACAAACTTCCTTTGGTGTAAAGTAAACCATCATGGTTAAGGAGATTCGACTAAAACCCTCATCCCTTTTATTTAATCATTCACACACTTATATAATCGTTCTTTTTTTTTTTCTTTTCGATTTTTTTTCTCTCTTTTTTCTCAATATAATTTTTTAAATAACAGTAGTGGTCGTGCAATGTTGGTTCCCTTAAGCTTTCGATCCGACCCATGTAGCGAGCTTTAGGTCAATGGCTCTCAAACCCTAAGGCTTTAGGGCACTAGGTGTAGAACACCCTAAGGACTTATTAACTCGAGCTGAAAAGGCTACGACACCAACTAACCACCCTACCCCATGCCAAAACTCTACCGTTTGACGCGAGAATCACTGATGATTAGGCAGGACTGGCCCAATTACTAGGCAAAGCCTTGAGTGGAACAATTATTACTTTATAACACATACTAACTTTATTTTATATATAACAAAAATAATAAAATATATTTAGACAAAAAGTAAGTGTTTTAATCTCACTCCCCACAAACCATATTGGTGTGATGTGCAAATTTCAAAGTATAATTCATGAATTAGTGTCTAAGCAACGATAAATAGAAAAGACTCTACTATGGGATTAACATCCACCATGTCCATTTGTTCTAACGTTTAAAATAATCTATGGATATTTACTTGAAAACGAAAATTTTAGACAAGACTCAAAAATTAAAAATCAAAAATTTACTTTCCCACCCCCAAACTTAAATCACACATTGTCCTCAAGGTGTGGAAAATTAACAAAAGAAACAAGAACAGAAACAAAACAACTAAATCCTAGAAAATGGAGAACGAATATCAAAGATAAAGAAAATACCCTAAGAAAATAAATTAGGAAAGAATAGAAAAACAATAAAATAAAATAAAATAAAACAGAAAACAGAAAATAAAAGACAAGGAAAAAGAAATTAACACACCAGAGATTCGAAAGGGGGGAAACTGTGAATTTGTGAAGGTGCGCTAACAAAAATGTGGAGAAATAAAACACTACTGGACACTTGGGGATTCAAAAGCAAGACCTAGTAGCTGGGAAACTTGATAAGACACGCTGACCAACACGTATAAGTCCACACGTGTGTCAAATCTTAGCAACAACACAATATACCCTGGTGTAGCAGCTGCATTTGTCATTTGAAAAACCCTAGCTATTCTTGAACACGCATTGGATCCCCTTCCACTAGCCTTGAGCCAGTGCCAAACGGCTCTCTACTGTCCACTCCCATCTCCTTTGCAGAAGAATAATAATATTGTTTCTAGAAACCGAGGCTTCTCTATGTGTCTAGAAAATCAGAAAAGCATCTCATATTGCTCTTATTTCAAACCCATCCCTCTCAGCCCTCTCTATTTCTTCATTTTTGAAATAACACCCTAATAATCACCCGTAGCCATTCTTCTCAACCAAACCTTTCGTTTCCCATGCCTCTAGCCATCATGGATTCAAGCTCAGATCATCATTACCGGCAATGCTTGAGATGCTCAGACCCAAAGATTCAAAGTCCAATCATGTAGATTGAGACCATTGTGAACATGCAACGGTAATCACCTCCCACTTTGTGCAATATACATATTTACTCATTTTGTTTTCCCTGTGATTTGTCCCTATACAAGCTCACATTGAAGGTCTTCTGTGGTAGGGGCTATAGATCCATAAGGAAAATGAAGATATATACTCGAAGAGTCCCCAACCTCATGAATCTATGAACTCGAAACACAAAGATCTGCGAACATAGATTCGGTATAACTCATCCTCCTTTAATTTATTTCAATGTTTAGTCTTGACTACCCCCAAACTTGAATGTTGTAATAGTGATCTACTGAGTTTATATCTAATGTTCAAAGTTTGTGTGTTTGCATATTCGAATAGTCCAGCACGGCACAAAATTAACTGGAGCTACTGGGAAGCCAAGAGAAAATCCCAGATGCGCATTTGCATAGGTATAATCCCTAACTTGCTCCATATTTCCTTCATTGATTTATGCTTTAAGTAATTGTTGTGGTTGATAGTAAAGTAGACTTGATGCTAGGTGTATCTAATACTTTTATTTCAGTCTTTTATTTGTGCCTGGAATGTTTTGAAAGCAACTTGCATAGTAGACTTGTGTATCAGATTCACATAGATACTGCTAGAAAAAGATAAATTAAAAATAAAATATTTTTGTAGTTTTCAAATTTTCATTTATTTTTTTATTTGCATAGTAAGTGAAACAAATAGTAACGAAATTAACAACCATAAAATAGTTGACCAAATTTAAAAAAAAACTAAAAAGAGTAGGGATAGAAAATTGGGTTGCCTTTCAACAAGTACTTTAGTTAACGTCCATAGCTAGACGTTAGCGAAGGCTAGTGATAAGTTACTTGTTCCTTCAGAGTTGATGACTCACTTGCACTAAACTTCCTTAGAAATGGCTTTAGTAAATACTTCTTGACCTTGAGCACACAACCTTTACCTTCTGTTTCAATGTCCACGTTATCATTTTGAAAAACTTGCTTAACCATATAAAGGCCTTTCCATCGAGACTCTTCTCCCTGGAATTAATTTAAAACTAGAATTCAACAACCACACCTTTTTAACAGGTTGTAATTTCTTAAAATTTGGGCTGCCTTGTAACTTTTTATGTTTTTTCTTAATGTTAATCGACTGGACATCATGCTACACACTTTGCTGTTATGCATCAACACACATGCATTCTTGCTTTTCACCTTGATGTGTGGTAGATTCAAACAACCTAAAAACAATTGTTTGATCTTCAACCCAGAATGTTAGTGTTCCAGCTTCAATGTCAATAAGAGTATGGGCTGTTGCCATGAAAGGGCGGCCTAAAATGATTGGTGTTTTCAAATCCTCATCCATGTCTAGAACCATAAAATTAGGTGGCAAAAATAAATTGTCCACCTTTACAATAACATCTTCAATGACCCCTCTAGGATAGGTAATTGAACAATCTGCCAATTGAATAATACCGGAGGTTGGCTTCAGCTCACCTTCACCTAAACATTTAAAAATAGAATAAGGCATTAAGTTTACACTAGCACCTAAATCAATTAAAGCACTACTGAAATCACAATTTCCAATGGTGCAAGTGATAGTAAAACCCCCTGGATCTTTCTTCTTTGGAGGTAATTTATGTAATAAGACAGCGCTGCACTGTTCAGTTAGCATAATTTTTTCTGACTCAACAAGCTTTCTTTTCTTACTGCAAACATCCTTAAAAAAATTTGGCGTAGGAAGGAATCTTTCTAATAGCTTCCAACAATGGCAAATTAATATGAACTTTAGACAAAGTTTGCATAAAATCTTTTAACTACTAATCCTTAGCCTTTGGAATCAATCTTTCTGGGTACGGTGTTGGAGGCTCATAAACACGTTCAGGAGTTTGCACTGAGGGAATGTTAGATTATGCCAGCTTGTGTTCTGCTGCAATTTTAGTAACTGTTTTTTATGTTTTTGCTGTTGGCTGCACAACGCTAATTTCTTCATTTGTTCGCTTGTCATAACTTTTTTCGGATCTCAAAGTCCTTATTGCACAACAATCTTCTGTACCTCTTGGATTTGGAACTGTTTGGCTGGGAAATTTCCCTTTTTCTCTTTTTGAAATCTGTGCAGCTAGCTGTCCAAATTGTTGCTCCAAACTTTTAATTGATGCTTCAACATTTTGAATTCTTTGATTGTTTCCATCTATGAATGATTGAGTTGTTGCTGTCAATTTAGCAAGTTGATCATCCAAAGATGGTTTGGATGGAATATATGGTCTTTGTGTATGCTGGAATGGTTTTGCATTATTCTGATTGTCACCCCATTTGAAATTAGGGTGATCCCTTCATCCTGGATTGTAATGAGTTACATATGCATCATTCCTAGGCCTTTGATAGCAATACATCATATTAACATGTAGCTCAACAAGCTCCGGGTATGATTCTCTATGCGAGCAACCCATTATATCGTGTGTAGCCATGCTATAAATACTGTAAACTGTTGGTGTAGGTGGTTATTATGTAGAATTTGCAATTTATTGTAGAATAATATCAAACTTTGCATCCATTTTCTTCTCCATTTTTTCTATTTGTGCAGACATGTCAGGATAACCTGTTGATAACTCAAAAATACCCCTTTTTGTGAATGTTCTATTGACCACTATTGAGAGCCATCATATCAAATAATTCAAATGCTTAAATGCCTCCCTTGCAGATTTATGTGACAACGATCCTCCAGCTGAGGCAATAACATGGCTTTTGGGTGTAAGATTAAGCCCATCAAAGAAAATATTCATTTGTGTATCTGAATCAATATTTGCATGTGAACACTTTATGTACATCTCTCCCACGCTTCATGAAACTCTCGTTTGGCTTTTGTGTGAATGTCATAATCTCCCGCTTGTAATTCAATGTCTTGGATGCTGGATAATATTTATTCAGGAATTTGTATGTAATTGTTGCCAAGTAGTAATGTTATTAGCTGGTAGAGTGAACAACCAAGTTTCTGCCTTATCCTTCAAAGTGAAAGGGAAAAGACGTAACTTAATAGTTTCGGCAGAAAAAACCCCTAATCAAAATATTTTTGCAACCCATAAGAAATTTTTCAATATGTATGTTCGCATCCTCGTTAGGTAGCCCACGGAACGTTGGTAAATTTCAAGCATGTGGTGCTTGATTTCGAATGTGTCTCCCCCTTCTAGGGTAGGATAGACTATACAATTAGGAACATCATTTGCACAGGCAGCCAATGACTCTTTAAGTGGTCTGCCTACTGCAGGTATTGCTAACTCCATTTTAACCTCGTTGTCCACAAATTCAGCAAACAAATCCTGCAGAAATACGTCCTACAGTGAAGGATCAGATGCTAAAAACTGTTCTCTGTGCTGTTTTCGTAATATCCATTCAAGCTCTAGGTCAAACGGAACAAATTGTGCAGGTTGTGATCTGGTGTTGACCATGCACATATTTCAGCAATCTGAAAAAAAAAAACGAAAATTAAATTAAAACCAATTTTTTTTTTTATTTTTAAAACAAAATAATTAATTAAGAATATGGTAAAAACAAATTAATTAAAAAAATCCCCGGCGTCGGCGCCAATTTCTTGATAGGATTTTTAGTATCTACGCAAATAGGGTTAAAATCACTGAAAATACTTGCAAGAATACAAGGTAATTGTAGTATAGATGCTCTTGCAAGGTCGTTGTCCCCAAAGATTGTTTGACTAATTTGTAATTAAACTAACTCTTAATTAATTATCAAAATGGATTTTATCAAAGATTTGAGATTTATGAATTTAAAAAGATTAGATAAACAAGAAAAGAAATCTGAAAGTTTGGAAATAATGGTAGCAAAGAAGAAAAGCATTTTAAAATTAAAATCAATTAAGGGAAATCTAGGGTTTAGCCGCCACCGTCACAATCCTATGCAATAAAATCAATTACTTATGAATTTCCACATACATGCTTTGAAGGTTAGGTTTTCCTAATGCATATTTTCCTTGTGATATTCAAGTGAAAACGTATATCTAACATGCAATCCGTCTGTGATGTTCAGATCAAATATAAACATGCATGACTCATTAAGCTTCGTGAAAACCCTTTGAAAAGCCATGCAACCCTTAAAAGCGTGATGTTTGCCTTAAGTGAACTTACAATTACTAATCACAAGAAGCCCTCCTCAATTTCAGGTTGATGTTCCAGCAGAAATTGCTTCAAATTATTTGTCTAAATATCCCAATGGTGATCAATCATTAAAATATATTTATAGCATTAATCACGGTGATTAATAATTCAAAGCAAGCATGCATCCATTCATAAGCAAATTAATAAAATTACATATTCATGCTAAGGCTCATGGCTTCGCCCTAGCAAAAGAAATTAGTTACACATACTCATAATAAAATTTGAAGAAAAGGAATGAAAATACCTTAAAGTAGAAAATCTCCAAGAACCCTAGCAATTATTCTCTGTCTCCAAAGTTGCATAAAACAAAGCATAGCCAAAAACTAAGAACTGCAAAGCCATATATTTGCTAAGTCATCGCACAAACCCTAAGGCATAGGTCTCTTCTTCCAACTAGGAAACTAAATAATAATAATATAACTTAGAAAATAGAGTTTTAATTAAACTAGGACAATCTGCACAGAAACTGTCCAGCCACGTTTTAGCCTCAATTCTCCTTCAAATTCAGTTCATAATAGCTTGTTTTGAAGATTGGGATGTTCTGAACACATCTCCAAGGGCCACGAACCCATCCGAGGTCATCTTGAGCTCCAAAAACACAATTCAAGCTCAAAACGTCATTATTCTAGCACCGCGCACTGCTCCTTTATTCCATTGCCAGAAAATAACCGCTGCGTGGAAAAGTCTAATATTTTGACACGATCAAGCTAAGTGACTCATGAATGTCCTCCAATTACAATTACTCTAAAATTCATCCATTTGACCATGTTTTGCTCCAGAGGAAGTCGAAATTCTTATATTGGAAATACAATTTAAAGTATCAAAATTTTTCCAAAAGATTAACCAAAATATACTAAGAATAAGGTTAAATATATAATATAAAATTCACTCATCAAAAATCTTATTCAAGTGCATTTATGTCCACCAAATTAATTAAATAAAAAGTGGAAAACTTTCATTAATAAGGCAATTTTCCATTCTAGTATTATCCATAATGAAAGTGATAAGGCAAATTTCCAATCATTATTAAGCTATCAGACCTTGAGAAATGAAAGTAATAAGGCAAATTTCCAATCTAGTGTTATTCATTTAGGTTGCCTAGTTGTGTCGTCTAATGAAACATATACATCATAATCTGCATTATTAGCCATCACTATGGACTCGTTCGGTGTTTAAGATTAAACTAGATTGGATGAGTCTCGAGGTTTGAGGCATGTTCAAGAAGCAAGTGAAGAAATTTTATTCAAGTTAAAGGTAGAATAAATAGATTACTTACAAAAAAAAAAAAAAAAAAATATTCCTTTCGATTCCCACAACATATGATAGTTAAGATGAATTAACACCTTGTACTTATAATTCCCCTCTAATCTCTATAAACAAAATGAAAAAAAACTTCATATCCATCTTCATTTTTTAATTCAAAATATCTTAAATCTTATGAGTTATAAACTTCAATCCAAACCAATCTAGGAACCAAATGAGCCTTATATGTTCTCTCTTTTAATTTCTTTTTTTATTTCCCACTGAATTTTGAGTTCAAGCTAGCAAAAGTATAATGACAAAAGTATAATCACATCAACTTTGGGGACCTTATAGTTAAGGTAAACCTAATTCACCAGCCTTTGTATATATGTCGAAGGTACAGAAGATATTAATGATCCCCAAGACTACAATCATTAAATTTTTCGAACCTATAAGTTTGTATTTATCATATCTTAAGGTAATTACTATAGAAGTAACATATTCATCAAAGACAAATTATTCTCTCTTAAAACACATATAAAATCAGCTTATCTCACATTCAAACAGCTTAGACCTTCCAGAAAATTGATAAACTAATCAATCTAGTTAGCAGAGTATCTACATTATATATTAATATTAATTTAACCCATCATTAAAATAACTAATAATCTCTACATATATAACAAGAAAAACTAGCTTCTTCCATATCTCCTTCAGTCAAGTGAGTTCACTTTATCTTTGTATCATGTGACATTATATAAAAGGCTCACCGTGTGTGTGATTAGCCATTAGTTAGCTTGTGATGACAAAAAGATTCATATAAAGACAAGTTAATATTTTTTATTTCATTTAATTTATCTTTATATTCATAATATCTTATTGCCATAATTGTAAAAAATTAGGCTGGACAAGGACTAGGCTGAATCCCATCAAGGAGAGGAAATGATGAGACAATATGCACACATGAGAGACAACAGAAGGTGCCCATGTGAAGGTGGTATCCACAAAAACATATGAAAGATTGGGAAAGATGAAGAACACCACCTCTTACAAGTTACAAGCAAGGGCATAATTAAAGAGATCCCCGGCCCATTTGCTTCCTTGGAAACACCTCAAATCTCTGTCTCTCTAGTGATTGTGTGTCTGTTGTTTGTCAAATGTCTCTATCTATTTCTCTAGTGATTGTGTGTCTGTTGTTTGTCAAATGTCTCTATCTATTTCTCTAGTGATTGTGTGTGCGTTGTTATCTTACAAACAGCACGATAATTATATGGTTGAACACACTACTGATCAAATCAATTTGATTAAATCCATGTATGCACAGTAATGACTATGTTAGAGAGAATAGATGTAAAAAGACATCTATTCAAGCATCAGGTAAAAGATGAAAAATAAAAAAATAAAAGTGAAAACATGAAAATAAAGAAGATCACATGCTAAGGCAGCCAAAAAGTGAACAAGTGTCATGTTATCTAAAAATAATAATGTACAATTAGCAGGAATGATATGAGATTTGGTAGCAGAAATGTACAAAGACATATTAATCATATATCGATGATATAATGACCACACAATAATGACATAACGATATTTGATCATTTATTCAAAAGTGAGCATTTCTGTAGTTGCCCAAAAAAAAAAGGAAAACTAATGGAAAGGGTTTGAAAATTTTGAGTTTTAACGAACAAAATAAAGGGTAAAGTGAATAGTACCATGTTTGACTTTTTAGCCTAAAAATGTAATTTTTCATTAAAATGAACAGTATCGCGGTTTTTTCGTTAAAACTCCAAAAAAATAATCCCCAGGTGAGGGTGGAAGAGAAAAAAAACTCACAAGGCTGTGGGAGTGGGGGGACCTTTGACTGGGACCTAGATACAAACACATGAATTTTTTTTCTTCTTTAGATAATTAGCAACGCATGCATCCGACTGAGAAGAAGCATCTCAGCTTTATGTAATGGAACATTTGGGAACAAAAGAAGAATCAAAAGATCTTTAGGGAAGGTTGGTTAGTAAGAAAACCAAGTGGTCAAGATTGGGTAATTATACTAGGATAACACTTAGTTTATGTTTTTGTTGTATTTTTCTTCATTTATAAGTGAGATGCCTTAAATTTAAATCCCGTAAATGGCGAGTTTGACAACATTTATTTCCACAGCCTTAATGTAAATATATCGTTATGTGAAAGAAAATAAAAGATTGGTAACAACACTTGGATAACACTTGGCTCTTTCCCTTAAAAATATAAAGTTCTACGTTAATTTCTGCCAATCACAAATTGAATTGTATGCAGTAATTTTTCTTTCATATATTTGATATACTATTTTTGCATATATATCAAATAATGATTATTGGTAAGAATTTAAAGCTATAACACTTACCGACTTAGCACTACGGTCTAGTGATATTTTTCTCTCTTTGTAAGTGAGATGTCTTAAGTTAGATTTTCGCCAAAAGCAAATTTGAACCACATTATTATGGTTAGCCCAATATGATGCTTAACCTAATCCCCTACCTCTTTAGTGTAGATAATATCGTTTGTTAAAAAAAAAAATTCCACATTTAAAGAAGTCAAGCAATATCCATAATCCTTGAAGCACAACTATGGCTAAATTTCAACTAAATGAAACCCGTTTCGACCTAATGGACACAAACCATCTGGCCCAAGTTTTAGGAAGGAACCACCCCAAAAATGAGATGTTCTATTGAGCTCGGGTTCTGGGACAGTATCCGCATCGAAACAAATCAAACCGAACTGCATACTGTTTTAGCCTACTCCTTTTCTATAGCTCTCTCCACTCATCGTTTATAAAACGAAAAAGAAAAAAGAAATGGTATTTGTTATAAAAGCCGTGTGCATGCTTACTGAAAAAAGTAGTATGAACGAAGACTTTGAAAGATGATTAAAGTTTAATATTCACTTGATGACTTTAGTTTCCATTAATGTATTTGTTGATGCACAAAACCGGAGGGGTCTTGGAACAACGTAAATCCGACCGTAAATCTGCAAGAAAGTAAAGAACACAAGATGTATCGTGGTTCACCCCAATGTTTGGGCTACGTCCACACTGATTATTGTATTTCTCTGAGAGGGGGAGAGAGAGCCTCTGAATGGAGAGTGAGGCTTCTAAGGGTGGGAGTCAGGCCTAAGGATTGGCCTCCCCCAATTGTGAGGGTGAGGAGTCCCTTTTATAGAATAAGGGCTCCTCATTTATTACATATTTTCCCCTCCATTTATTACATAATTACACTTGAGTCCCCCAAGTATTTATACGAGGTCTAAATACGGAGGCCTTAAGTATGATACAAACAGTAGTCCCCCAAGTCTTCAGTCAAGAGAGTCTTTTGGCTGGAGACTTGAAATTCAGTCCATGTGTGGGCCGAAGTAACTAGATGTCGTCTAGAACTGATGCTCAATATGAGGCAGTGCCCAATCTGAAATGATGCTCAACTAGAAGTAGCACATGTTGCGAGGCTGCTTTACTTGTGTTGCCTTGGTTGGCTCGGCTTGTGGCGTTGAAGATGAGGGGTTCCTTTTATAGAATAAGGGCTTGCTCCTCATTACAAAAATGATGGGCTAGAGTTGATGCTCTTTAATGATGGTGAATGAGTCCCTTTTATAGAATAAGGGCTTCCTCCTCAATACATAAATGATGGGTTAGAAGTGATGCTCGCGGCCAGACGGTTGCTCAGCTAACAACGATGCTCTTTAATGAAGAGGAGGGAGTCCCTTTTATAAAATAAGGCCTCGCTCCTCAGTACATAAGCGACGAGTGCTTTCCAGTGGAAGTAAGGGAGTCCCTTTTATAAAATAAGGGCTCGCTCCTCAGTACATAAGTGACGGGTGCTTTCCAGTGAAAGTACGGGAGTCCATTTTATAGAATAAGGGCTCGCTCCTCAATACATAACTAATGGGCTAATGATAAGGGCATATTTATGCACCTTAGTTAGCTTGTTCTTGTGCATTTACATTGTTTTTCCTTAGTTAAAGTAGTCTTTTAAGCTAGTTTTATGAGTTTTCAGGTTCTAAGGGCAAAGGTTGCAAAAGGATGCATTTTGGAGCCTTTTGGAGCAAATTAGAGCTTGGAATGGACATCATATGCTTGGAGCTAAGAGGATGGACGAAATTGAAGATTTGAAGATGATGGTTCCTATTTGACCATGGTTTCCTAGTCGAAGTAGGAAAGTCCCTAATTGAAGATGGAATACTAGTTGAATTAGGATTCCTAGTTGAAATAGGTTTCCTATTGGAATTGGGATTCCTAGAAGATGAAGATTCCTACTCAAACAAGGTTTCCTACTCGAAGTAGGAAAGTTAAATCCAAATGGCATCAAGTTGCAGCAACAAAGAAGTTTTCCAAGTCCAAGAAGGAAAAGGAATCCAAGAAGAAAGAGGAGTCCTAAACACTTTAGGACACCTTAGCCTTATCCTAAGAGGAGTGCCGCACCAATTTCAGCAAGGAGATCTATTTTCCTTGCCTTGCAAGGCTTTCTAGAAGCTTTATCCCTTCCCCCTTATCCTTGCCGCACATCCTCACCCTTTTCCTTTTTTAAATCTGATTTTCTTAGCCTTTTTCCTTGTGGATTTGGACTCTAGAAGTCCATACCTGATTCCCCTAGGGTTTTAAGTGCCTATATATACTCATATCAACCCCTAGATCAAAGGACCACCTCTCATACACAACCATTCACGCCAGAAATCAATCCTTGCTTTCTGCCGCACCTTTCCACCACCATATTTCATAATTTATGCCAAAAACAACCCCTAGCCGCACCACCCATCCACCCTAAACACCACCATACATCCCTCATCCATTCTACACCATTTAAATACCCAAAGAACCTGTCCAAAGTCCAAGTGCCGCAGCAAGGACGAAGGGAGACTCGTGGATGCACCTGCTGTCCAATTTGAATCATCTAGGTGTTTTCTTTCTTTGGATTTCAATGTTTAAACTTATTTATCTTTGCTTTGTGCGTATGAGGAACTAAACCCCCCCTCGGCTAGGGGGGATTCAAAACCATGTTTATGCTTGCTATATAATTTGATTACCTTCAATTGTGTTTCATAAGTTGTGATTTCAATTTGCTTATCTATGTGAATTAGAACTTATTCTTGTATGTTGATTGAGGGTCGACACTTAGTTTGCATGCATGAATTTGATGCTAGGATATAAGGAAATTTCACCTAATCGTTATGAACTTATATTCACAAGTAGTAAAGGTTGTTGATCACAATCGTGTTAAGTAAATTCTTGGCATAAGTTTCATGCAATTCATAGTAACAAGTGCCTCGCCAATGCTTATGGTTTTCATAGAACTTAATGATCTTTGCTTGTATCTTTGTTATGCAATTCATGTAGGGAACTTGTGAGGAATGCTTTGGGTTGTCATATGCAATTCATCCAATTTGATAACTTTAGGAAAATCTGAGGGTTAATTAGTGCAATTCACGGTTAATCTGGGGCGTTGGGAATTCATAATCTCTTGAAAAGCAATTGGAAATCGTTTCGTATGCAAGTGTGACATGTGTGGAGAAGAACCCCTTAGCTAGCCTTCCATCCATTCCCTTTCACCAAATTCGTTTTAAAATCTGTTCTAGTTTACAAAGTTTTGTTTAGTTTTTAAATTCGTCCAAAATCAATCCCCCTTTACTTTGTTGAGTCATATTAGTTAGAAATCAATTTAGTTTGTGTTTTCAAGTGTCTTGGGTCAAGTTATAATCAATTTTCGTCCAAATTCTTCCTTAGTGTCAGAAACTGGCCAGAAAGTGTTTTTAAGGCAGTTTTGAGTGTTTGTTTTCTGTTTTGAGTCTTTTGGTTTGTTTTGGTGTTTTAAAGTTTAGTTTTGCATTCTTTGAGTCTAGTTTCGTGTTTTAAACTTGTTTTTACGTATTTGAGTTAGTTTTCAAGTGATTTAGCAATCTCTCATAATCCCCGGCCTAGAACGATCCCTACTTACATACTTACTACAATTGATAAAAAGAGGGTTAATTTGAGTGCTAGTTAATATCATATCAAATTTTGGCGCCGTTGCCGGGGATTAACAACTTTGCTAATCCTTTGGATTGTTTATTTTCGTTTGTTTTACTTCATTACAGATTCTAACTTTGTTTTTGTTTCTTGGTTTAGGTACTAGTTTATGACTCGGAGTTCTAATCCGGTTTGTGAACATATCTTGGACTTTGATGACGATTTTGAACGAGAGTTGAGACGAAAGAGGAAGAACCCAGAACCTAGTGGATCAAGTTCAAATTCAGAAGCAGAAGTTGAGATTGAGGAAGAGGAACCCACGGCATAAGTGGATGAAGTCGAGACAGTCATGGCACAAGACAATCGTACAATCAAGGAGCTTTCGGCTTTGGGATTGGACAATGCCGCACCCCTATGCATCCAATACCCCGTGGCTGCCCAAGGAAAGACCGAGGAATTCGAATTGAAGTCAAGTTTGCTACACCACATTCCGAAGTACCATGGGTTGTCCATGGAAGATCCTAACAAACACTTAAAAGAGTTCGAGGTGGTGTGTTCAAGCATGACCCCAATCAACGTCGATGGGAGCATATTGAAGATGAAGGCCTTTCCCTTTTCTCTCTTGGAAAAGGCGAAAGATTGGTTGTATGAATTAGCTCCCGAAACTGTCACATATTAGGAGAGCATGAAACGGGGTTTCTTGGAGAAGTTTTTCCCAACTTCTCGAGTCATTCTCCTACGAAAAAGGATAAGTGGAATTCAACAAGAAGAAGGTGAGTCTTTTCCTACGTATTATGAACGTTTTAAATCTCTTGTTGCTTCTTGTCCACAACATCAAATGAAGGAGGAGCTTCTTCTACAATCCTTTTCCGAGGGACTTCTACCAATCGAACGTCAAATGCTAGATGCCTCGGCGGGGGGAGCTTTGGGAGACAAGACCCCCACGGCTGCAAAGACATTGATAGCTAATCGAGCGTTGAACGCTCAACAATACGAAGGGGTTGGACAAAGGAGTACCCCACGGCAACACCAAGTGAATGAGGTAAGGGCCATAACCGAACTTCAAAATCAAATGGCTAACCTTACTACATTGCTTTCTCAGGTGGTGGAAGGTCCAAAAGTGCAAAACGTGGCAGCTTGTGGCGTGTGCTCCATGCAAGGCCACCTTACGGACAAGTGCCCACAATTGATTGAGAATGGAGGGTGGGAGACCCTCAATGCCGTGGGTTTTGGAAATCAGTACCAACCGAGGAATGACCCCTTTTCTAATGCTTACAATCCCGGTTGGCGTGATCATCCAAATTTCAAATGGCGAGAACCCCAACAAGGCCAACAACAAAGCGGATTTAGGCAACAACCCCCGGGTTTCTATTAAAAGCCATTTGCACCAACTCAACCCCAAGCACAACCTACCCAAACCAATTCAGGTTCGTCCATTGATAATGATCAGATTTTTCAATTACTAACTTCTATGGCGCAAGGTATGCAAAATAGAGACAAAAGGATGGATGAGTTGGAGAAGCAAGTAGGGCAGATTGCGGAGTTCATGGGCCAATTTCGAGAGCAAGGCAAGTTGCCAAGTTCAACTGTTGTCAATCCGAGCGGAGGAGTCGAAACTACCAAGGCCATTACACTAAGGAGTGGGAAAGAAGTAGAAACTGAGCCACAACCATCGAAATCTACCCCCAAAGAGGACGAGAAGTTGCAAATTGAGGAGGAGAACCAAGCAAAGGCCACGACAAGGGTAGAAACACCCTTGCCGCAACCACCCAAGCCATCCAATTCGGCCACCATAGGTAAGGAAGGTCTAATTCGAGTTAATTCTAATGTCATTCCTCTGGATGTACCCTTTTCTAGCAGATTTTTGCAAGCCAAGAACGAAGAAGAGGAAAAAGACGTTCTTGAGACGTTTAGAAAGGTGCATGTCAATATCCCTCTCCTCGATGTTATAAAGCAAATCCCGAAGTATGCCAAGTTTTTTAAGAAGCTTTGTACAACAAGGAAACGGATTCGGGAGAAAGAGGTGGTACACGTAAGTGAGAATATATCTGCATTGTTGCAAAGAAAGTTACCACCTAAATGCAAAGATCCAGGTAGTTTCACTATCCCTTGTGTTATTGGCAATACGAGGTTTGATCATGCTATGTTAGATTTAGGTGCATCTATAAATGTCATGCCATACTCTGTTTATGCATCTATGAATCTAGGAAAGCTGAAAAACGATGGTGTTATTATTCAATTAGCCGATCGATCTAATGCATATCCTAAAGGAGTGTTGGAAGATGTTTTGGTGCAGGTAGACCATTTGATTTTCCTGCAGATTTCTATGTGCTTGATATGAAGGATTCAACCCACTCTCCACCATCACCACTCTTACTTGGACGACCATTCATGAAAACGGCTCAAACCAAGATTGACGTGGCCAAGGAAGCAGTAACTATGGCTTTTGGTGGTGATATGATTAACTTTAAGATTTCTGAATCGGTTGAGAATACTAATGATGTTCGTTCTTGTTGTGCTATTAATGTCATTGAAAATATAGGGCAGGAATGTTCAACACTAGTCAAGAAGAATGTACCACAACCCACGATCGAGGAAGGAATTGGAGTGAACAACAAAGCGTGCACAACCCTAACCTTGAAATCACCAAATTTGGCCGAGTGCATCCCTTGTGCATCTGTCCATAGTGCTACCACTTCTTTGCCGTACAAAGGTAAGCCACCTATTCCAATTTTGATTCCCATTTCAACTAATAGGTTGCTACCTTGTATGGTGCAGGTACCTAATCGAAGTCAACGTGGTGGGAGAGTTTGTGTTGATTTAGAGAAGCAAAACACGACAATAAGAAATGATCATTATCCCATCCCATTCAAGGACCCAAAGAATGAAGTATTTCGTATGACAGGTTGTTGAAACACCCCTCCATGTCGTGGGGTTCCATAAACCTTCAATGGAGCATCGTCTGGCTGCAAGACATTAAAGAAAGCGCTACTTGGGAGGCAACCCATGCATTCGACAAAGGAAGACCTAGAGAGCACTCCAATTCCAGATTTGCGTTCCTAAACCCTTCTCTTTGTTGTTATTTCGTTTCTGCCATGTTAGGTTGTTTAGTTGCTGTTTTGTGTGTTTGTTTGTTATTTGTGTTAGTTTATGCTTGAAACATTGAGGACAATGTTTGATTTAAGTGTGGGGGGGGTAACCAAAGTGTTTTGGGGGGGGGGGTAACCAAAGTGTTTTCATACAAATTCGTAGGGTTTTATCACCCATAATTTCAAATGTTCTTCCTTGCTGTTTTTAGGTGTTTTTAAGCTGTTTTAGAGTGTTTTAGTGTGTTTTGACTTAAAAATCCGAAAATCCCATAAAAATTTGAAAAAATGTTTTGAAAAACCCAAAAAGAGTTGTTTTAAAGTTGTTTTGTGTGTTTGTTTGTGTCTTAGGGTACCTTCCAACACAATGATGAGGATTCGGTTTTTAATTGCATGACTGTTAAAGAGAGTTATAAACATGGATGAAAGTTTGATTTACTCTTTGGTTTATGCTTGGTTGTGGTTATAACTTATGAATTTACATGTAATCATAAAGGTAAAATCAGTTTTTGTAACATGCTTGAGGGAAGGAACTCAAACAAAAGCTACAACCTTGTGAGACTTGAGCCTAAATGTTTATTTGGAGAGTTAATAATTTGTGCATTGTTGTTTTCTAAAATCGTTGCATGATCTCATCATTCTTTGCTTGGTTGCTACTTAGAAGGCGTTTCATCATTTAGTTCCAAATGCTAGAACTCATGCCAATTTCATTCGAAACATGTTATTGAATTGCATAACACATATTCAAGATGAAGTTAGTAGTTACCACCATAGCCAAAAAAGCCTTCATTCCATGCATTTGTTTTTGTAGGTTTAACCCCGTTGAGCCTTGTTTAGCCTATGTTGTTTGTTAACCCACATTATCCTTACCTAGCCTAGATTAGGACCATCCATACCCTTGTTCTTGAAGCATAGTTAAGCATGACTCAAGATGAATTCCTTTTGAATCAATGTAGTGCAGAAAACAAGTGTGGGGGAAAGGATTTGTTATGTGTGTGTGCCAAAGTCTTTCATGAGGCAAAAAAGAAAAAGTTGTGAAAAGTATGAAAAGGAGTTGGAAGAGCATAAAAATGAGCTCTCAGTTGTTGGTTGTTGAAGAAAGGGTCCAAAACATTGAATTTGATCCTAAGTGTTGCATGAACTTTCCCCTTTGTGTTTAAAGTTGATTTCTGCACTCTAAAGTGAATTCTAAGTTTCAATTTCATAACTTTGCTTGCTATTGCTTTAAGAACGTTTGTTTATCCTTTACCCTTCTTTGTTAGCCAATGCCCCAAGCCCCGTTACAACCCCATTACAACCCTTTGATTTCAATGTTTAAATTCGATTCTCTTTGTTTTGTGCGTATGAGGAACTAAACCCCCCTTGGCTAGGGGGGGATTCGAAATACATGTTTATGCTTGCGTTATGATTTGATTACTTCTAATTGCGTTTCATAAGTTGTGAATTCAATTTACTTATCTATGTGAATTACATTGATTTGTGTGTGTTGGTTGAGAGTGCACGCTTAATTATCATGCATAAATTGAATGCTAGGATATAAGGAAATTTCACCTAATCGTTATGGAATTATATTCACAAGTAGTAAAGGTTGATGATCTCAATCGCGTTAAGTAAATTCTTGGCATAAGTTTCATGCAATCATAGTAACAAGTGCTTCGTCAATGCTTATGGTTTTCATAGAACTTAATGATTCTTGCTTGTATCTCTATTATGCAATCATGTAGGGGACTTGTGGGGAATGCTTTGGGTTGTCGTATGCAATCATCCAATTCAATAACGTTAGGAAAATCTGAAGGTTATTTACATTGTTTTTCCTTAGTTAAAGTAGTCTTTTAAGCTAGTTTTATGTGTTTTCAGGTTCTAAGGGCAAAGTTTGCAAAATGATGCATTTTGGAGCCTTTTGGAGCAAATTAGAGCTTGGAATGGACATCATATGCTTGGAGCTAAGAGGATGGACGAAATTGAAGATTTGAAGATGATGTTTCCTACTTGAACATGGTTTCCTAGTCGAAGTAGGAAAGTCCCTAATTGAAGATGGAATCCTAGTTGAATTAGGATTCCTAGTTGAAATAGGTTTCCTATTGGAATTGGGATTCCTAGAAGATGAAGATTCCTACTCAAACAAGGTTTCATACTTGAAGTAGGAAAGTTAAATCCAAATGGCATCAAGTTTCAGCAACAAAGAAGTTTTCCAAGTCCAAGAAGGAAAAGGAATCCAAGAAGAAAGAGGAGTCCTAAACACTTTAGGACACCTTAGCCTTATCCTAAGAGGAGTGCCGCACCAATTTCAGCAAGGAGATCTATTTTCCTTGCCTTGCAAGGCTTTCTAGAAGCCTTATCCCTTCCCCCTTATCCTTGCCGCACATCCTCACCCTTTTCCCTTTTTAAATCTAATTTCTTAGCCTTTTTCCTTGTGGATTTGGACTCTAGAAGTCCATATCTAATTCCCCTAGGGTTTTAAGTGCCTATATATACTCATATCAACCCCTAGATCAAATGACCACCTCTCATACACAACCATTCACGCCAGAAATCAATCCTTGCTTTCTACCGCACCTTTCCACCACCATATTCCATAATTTCTGCCGAAAACAACCCCTAGCCGCACCACCCATCCACCCTAAACACCACCATACATCCCTCATCCATTCTACACCATTTAAATACCCAAAGAACCTGTCCAAAGTCCAAGTGCCACAGCAAGGAGGAAGGGAGACTCGTGGATGCACCTGCTGTCCAATTTGAATCATCTAGGTGTTTTCTTTCTTTGGATTTCAAGGTTTAAACTTATTTATCTTTGCTTTGTGCGTATGAGGAACTAAACCCCCCCTCGGCTAGGGGGGGATTCAAAACCATGTTTATGCTTGCTATATAATTTGATTACCTTCAATTGCGTTTCATAAGTTGTGATTTCAATTTGCTTATCTATGTGAATTAAAACTTATTCTTGTATGTTGATTGAGGGTCGACACTTAGTTTGCATGCATGAATTTGATGCTAGGATGTAAGGGAATTTCACCTAATCGTTATAAACTTATATTCAAAAGTAGTAAAAGTTCTTGATCACAATCGTGTTAAGTAAATTCTTGGCATAAGTTTCATGCAATTCATAGTAACAAGTGCCTTGCCAATGCTTATGGTTTTCATAGAACTTAATGATCTTTGCTTGTATCTTTGTTATGCAATTCATGCAGGGAACTTGTGAGGAATGCTTTGGGTTGTCGTATGCAATTCATCCAATTCGATAACTTTAGGAAAATCTGAGGGTTAGTTAGTGCAATTCACGGTTAATCTGGGGCGTTGGGAATTCATAATCTCTTGAAAAGCAATTGGAAATCGTTTCATATGCAAGTGTGACATGTGTGGAGAAGAACCCCTTAGCTAGCCTTCCATCCATTCCCTTTCACCAAATTCGTTTTAAAATTTGTTCTAGTTTACAAAGTTTTGTTTAGTTTTTAAATTCATCCAAAATCAATCCCCCTTTACTTTGTTGAGTCATATTAGTTAGAAATCAATTTAGTTTGTGTTTTTAAGTGTCTTGGGTCAAGTTATAATCAATTTTCGTTCAAATTCTTCCTTAGTGTCAGAAACTGCCCAGAATGTGTTTTTAAGGCAGTTTTGAGTGTTTGTTTTCTGTTTTGAGTCTTTTGGTTTGTTTTGGTGTTTTAAAGTTTAGTTTTGCATTCTTTGAGTCTAGTTTCATGTTTTAAACTTGTTTTTACGTATTTGAGTCAGTTTTCAAGTGATTTAGTAATCTCTCCTAATCCCCGGCCTAGAACGATCCCTACTTACATACTTACTACAATTGATAAAAATAGGGTTAATTTGAGTGCTAGTTAATATCATATCAGCTAAGTCCCCCAAGTAGGTTTCATGAGGCCCAATTGAGGTCTAATATCTGTTATATGATGTAGTCCCACAAGTCTTCGGTCAATAGAGTCTATTAGCTGGAGACTTCAAATTGAATCCATGTATGGGCCGAAGTGGCGGTTATTCAGATGCGGTATTTGTATACCCTGCACTGAAGCTTTGTAGGTGAAGCTTTGCAAGTGAAGCTTTTGAAGCTGGAGCTTTGTAAATGAAGCTTTTGAAGCTGGAGCTCTGTAAATGAAGCTTTTGAAGCTGGAGCTCTGCAAATGAAACTTTCGAAGCTAGAACTCAGTAAATGAAGCTTTCGAAGCTAGAGCTCTGTAAATAAAGCTTTCGAAGCTAGAGCTCTGTAAATAAAGCTTTTGAAGCTAGAGCTTTTGTAAATGAAGTTTTTGAAGCTAGAGCTTTGTAAATAAAGCTTTTAAAGCTAGAGCTCTGTAAATGAAGCTTTTGAAGCTAGATTAACATGAATGATGCTCATGAATGTTTATGTTGATTGACATGAGTGATGCTCATAGATGTTGACATGAGTGATGCTCATGAATGTTAACATGAGTGATGCTCATGAATGTTCATATGAATGATGGTCATGAATGTTTATGTGTGATTGACATGAGTGATGCTCATGAATGTTTATGTATGATTGACATGAGTGATGCTCATGTATGATTTTGGAATACTAGACGTACTTTTGATCACCTGGTTGGTGATAATAGCGGCAGGGTGCCGAATAATTTTGGAGTACTAGTCGTACTTTTAATCACTTGGTTGGTGATAATAGAACGCCTGGCTCTTTTAGGCATATGGGCCTTCGCCCTCCACATAACCTTCCAGCCCATTATTTTGGGCTTGCCTTTTTTTTATTTATTTTTATTTTTATTACCCTCTGATGGGGTTTATACAGATGTCTCCGAAAGATAAGAAAAATAAATTACAACATTCAAAAATAAATCTGACCCTCTGCTCAATGGGTCATGCCCATAATTCCCTTTTCTGCATGCCATCACCACCGCAATTATGTTTGCTTCTTTTTATCTTCTTTTGCTTTCTACAATTACTTTGTTTTTCTGCTTTGCTTTTGCTTTCTTTTTTTCTTTTTTCTACTGCATGGTCCATGAGTCCATCCCCAAGGCTCCATTTTTAGTGAAAAAGAATTCCTGTGAATCATAATTGATACTACCTCCAACTATATCCCTAGAGGTGTAGGTTGGGCCAAATGCTTCTCCTTTTCCATGTCCCCGATAAAGTAGTCCATCATTGCCATGATAGCCACGACTATTTGCTTTTATTATTGCTTTCCAGCCATGTGAGCAGATCCATCTCACATGACTGCACCAACAACAATCCCAGAGACCAAGAAAGTATGGTCAAAATATTGTTGAGTATTCTAAACTTATCATATGGTTGCTAGGTAAAGCTCCGGATGACAGCTCAAAGTAACAGAGCAGTGAGCTCGTGGATTGATGCTTAACCCCTGATGTAGTCAAATGCAGGAATCGAAGACGAAGTTCCTAACAGAGGTGAGGGAGCTGAGATCGAGTGCCATGACGGGTGTTGCAGGACCTAGATGCTGGGTAAAGCTCCGATTTCTTCTTCCTTCCCTGATCCCCTTTCGTCTTCGTAGATCCGTAACTTTTTCTTCTCCCGAGTCGGATGTTGCAGGACATGTCTGGCATCAAGGTTCTCATCCTCGATTCTCACATGGTCAGTATAGTCAGCATGGCGTATTCATAATCCACGACCGACCTGTTGGAAGTATGCCCACAAAGCCACTCATTTGATGTAATATCTTTTGGAATACTTATTGTATTAAACTATTATATGTTTAATGAAGGGCAAAGCTTATTGTTAATCACTATTTATTGTATCATGTGTTTAAGCAATAAGGGAATCCAAGGAATGTATTTGATCTAAGAGAGAAGTGATTTAAGTAAGTTAGATTAACAAAACCTTTCTCTTATGTTCATTCCTAAAACATTCCTAGCCATAGGATTGCCAATTGGGCATTGATAATCCGCTAAGGTTAGTATGTGTTATGTCAACTCAAGCGTGAGTATGACTAGTCTCAAGTCATTTAGTGTTGGACACTAAGACAAACACATAGGTGCTTGAAAGGGTAATCGAGTACACTGAACAACGATCAAAAGAGAGTTCGAACATACATGTCATGTAAGAACTCGTTAGTAGCAATATGCAAACTAATCCTTTGACCTGAGGCATCATAGATGTCTAATGGTTAGGTCCTTGATCTTTGATCATGTCAAAGGCATTCCATCGAGAGTGTCCACGGCATTGTTGGGGTCAAGCTATCTAGTCATGTAGGCATATGAATGCACAACAAGGGATCTCTAACCTTCCATGATGGAGGGAGAATACTCTAAGATATGATTTTAGCTTGGGTAGCCATGACATACTGCTAGGTGTCACTCATGGTTTGTGGAAGCTCTGAAGATTAGCAAACACTAATCTTCAACAAAGGGAGAATTGAAATGTTGTTTCAATTCACAATCGATCGTTATGAGTAACAATCGCCCACTGCCTCGCTAATTGGAACCTAATGGATCGTACACCGAGTAAGGGTGAAAGTGAAGAAATATAAATGAGATGGATAAGCGATTAAATGGTTTAATTGAGAATGGTCAAGATTAATTAATTAGTTAATTAATTTTACGAAAGGTTCGTATTGGGCTTTTAAGTTGGTTTTGGGTTTCGGGGCCCAAAAGTGTTTTGGTCCACAAGGCTCATTATGTTTAAGTTGTATGACAACTAAAACAAAATGGGCAATTAGCCCAATAACAAAGACAAGGTCGGCCATAAGGGTGAGTGGATGCAAACTTGAATTAATTACAAGTTTGCCACTCAAATGTGATGTATTATAAAGTCAACTTTATAGCTATTTCTCATTAGGGTTTTCTTGAGACAAAGAAGAGAAACATTTTCTCTCATTTTCTCTACAAGGAGGCCGGCCACATAGAGAAGATATAGCTAGCAATCTTTTCTTCTCTATGTCATCCATTTCATCTTCACACCTCATCCTTGGTGTGGAGACTTAGAGACACCAAATCTTTGGTGTTTTGGAGATCATTTCCTCACATCCTCAAGAAGCAAAGGAGCATCAAAAGGAAGAAAATCACAAGGAAGATCCAAGGAGCTAGGAGGTGACTTGAAGGCCCTCCACTTGGGTGAATCCCTTATGTAAACAAGGATGAGCTTTAAGGGTAATGAATCTCTAAAACCTTATTTCTCTTTAATGTTGTTAAAGAGTCTTGTGGTTCACCATTCACTAGGCTTTGAAAGTCATGGGTTTTAGAATTGTTTTTGAATGCATGCCTACTTTAATGTGTTAATAGTTTGCATATGTGTTCAAATATTCTCACATGTTCTTAGCTAGGACAAAAATTTTCCTTCACGACCCACAAAAGACAACGCTCAAAGTGGCAATCTTGAGGAACTGGGACCGAGATTTGATGGTCTGGAGAGGCACAATTTGAGGAAAACGATGGAAAGGTAGCTGAGAACTGCGCAGGTGTTCATATGGCACATTAGGAGGAAGATTGGGAATCGGAAGCCATAGTTGGAGAGTAAGAACCTGTAAGTAGTACGCATGCTCCCAAACGTCAATACCAAGTAATGGAACCAAAGATGCTCCCTTAGTAACCAATGGATCCTGATTTGCAGTGGTTTCAACCCCAAGTTTGTTGAACTCTTTGTCTAGAGCAAGCCACACCCATCCAGAACCCTGCAAAGCAGCGCCTTCTGCACTGATCTTTTTCACCAATGCTTCAAAAGTTGTTGGAAGTATGCCCACAAAGCCATTAATTTGATGAAATAGCTTTTTGGAATACTTAATGTATTAAACTTTTATATGTTTAATGAAGGGCAAAACTTATTGTTAATCACTATTTATTGTATCATGTGTTTATGCAATAAGGGAATCCAAAGGATGTATTTGATCTAAGAGACAAGTGATCTAAGTGAGTTAGATTATCGAGACCATTCTCTTATGTTCATTCCTAAAACGTTCCTAGCCATAGGATTGCCAATTGGGTATTGACAATCCGCTAAGGTTAGTATGTGTTATGTCAACTCAAGCTTGAGTATGACTAGTCTCAAGTCATTTGGTGTTGGACACTAAGACAAACACATAGGTGCTCGAAAGAGTAATCGAGTACACTGAACAACGATCAAAAGAGAGTTCGAACATACATGTCATGTAAGAACTCTAAAGTTGCAATATGCAAACTAATCCTTTGACCTGAGGCATCATAGATGTCTAATGGTTAGGTCCTTGATCTTTGATCATGTCAACGGCATTCCATCGGAGTGTCCACGGCATTGTTGGGGTCAAGCTATCTAATCATGTAGGCATATGAATGCAAAACAAGGGATCTCTAACCTTCCATGGTGGA